>JAWPHD010005759.1:0-156931 GCA_037043455.1 Cyrtodaria siliqua | reverse complement strand
ATTAAAGAAAATAAAAGCCCAAAATATATGTGGAAAAACTTAAAAAGCATTTCCAAAACGGGAAAAGAAAACAATGGAGGCATTTCAATTCCTGATAGGCTAATCAAAAATGATCATATCAGGACAATTAAATATTATTAATGCATTAAATGAGCATTTTATAAATATTTCAAACATTGTTAATAAGACGAGTTTTGTAAAAAGAGATTTCTCTGAATTACGGCAACAACTTGATATTAAATTGAAATATGCTTCATTTAGTATAAAACTCATAACACCTTTTGAAGTTAGAAAGTTGATTGATAAACTTGATAGTAACAAATCAACAGGTATAGACGGTGTTGGTCCTAGAATTTTAAAATATTGTGGTGATTACATAACATCCTCCATAGCTTCAATAATAAATAACAGCATACAAACGGGAGTGTTCCCTGATACTTTTAAGGAGGCTTGTGTGATTCCTATACACAAAAATGGAAATAAAGACGACCCATGTAATTATCGTCCAATTTCAATCTTACCAACAATTTCAAAAATATTTGAGCGTCATATAGCCATTCAAATACTATTCTATTTCAAGACGTATAATGTTATTCACGAGACCCAGTCAGGTTTCAGACAATATCATTCATGTCATACTGCTCTGACACGGTTAATAGAAGCATGGTTAAAAGATATAGACTCAGGTAAATTAATTGGAGCTGTATTTCTTGATCTAAGAAAGGCATTCGATCTTGTAGACCATAGAATATTAATACACAAATTGAAACTTTACCATTTTTCAGACAATACCGTTAAATTATTTGATTCATATCTTTCGAATAGAAAACAATTGATAAAGGTTAAAACTTTAAAATCCGAGATGCTTAAAATTACTTCAGGTGTTCCTCAGGGATCAATACTAGGTCCATTGCTATTTTTATTGTACATAAATGACATTGCATTCGCATCTACCTCTGGAAATACAGATATTTATGCAGATGATACTACAGTATACGAATCTGATTATAATATTTTGGATGTACAAAATAGACTTCAAGATCGTTTGAATATTATAAATAAGTGGTGTATTTTGAATAATATGTCATTACATCCAGCGAAAACTAAATGCATGGTCATAGGAACTAATCACAAGCTCAAACATGTGGATATATTGAAATTAACTGTTGATAGTTTATGTATAGAAAATGTCGCAGTTCAAAAGGTCCTTGGAGTTTATGTTGACAGAACTTTGTCTTGGAATGTACAAATAGCCAAAATGTGTTCCAAACTCAATTCTAAAATTGCCTTATTGAAACGTATATCTTACTATTTAACATATGATATGAAGATTATGTTTTATAATGCCTATATTATGTCTACATTTGATTATTGCTGTACTGTATGGGGTAAAAGCAAAAAAATAGAAGATAAAATACATAAAATTCAAAAAAGAGCAGCTAGAATAATATTAAACAAACCTTTTCGAACTAATTCTAAGGATATGTTCATTGAACTTCAGTGGCTTTCTTTTCATAACAGATGTCATTATCATACTGGTGTGTTGATATATAAATCAATAAACAACCTAGCTCCTAATTACATATCACAACTTTTGACATTCTCATGTAATAATAGGTATAATCTCAGATCAGCTACACGAAATGATCTTGTTACACAAAAACCGCTAACTAAATACATGAAAGACACCTTTAGCGACTTTGGTCGACACGTTTGGAACAATATACCGGTCGACATACGTTCTCTTCCTACTATCCAGTCATTTAAATATAATTATAAAATGTTTATTGCAAAATGCACATTAACATGAATGATATTATTATTATTTTTTTTTTTTGCTTGGATATATATGTACATTATGTAAGACTTCTTATATTTCTTCTATATTCAAATATAACTGAGTGTTTGTCGAAGATTGAATGTTTTTATTGTTAGTGTATTTGTTAAAAGCACTAAATGTTTGTTAATTCATGTACAGAAGGCCGCATTGAAAATATGATATGTATATCTTGATAGTATGTCATAATGTGTTAACCTTCTTTAAATAAAGAATTTATTATTATTATTATTATTATTATTATTATATGTATGTTTTATTGTCACATTAAGTTATATTATTTAAATCAGATAATATGTTCTGAGTATTCTTAATTTTCCTGTTTTATCCCAAGGCATTAATTGCCAAGTTTATCAAAACAGCAATGAGCTGGGCATATATAAGGCTTGCAGGCATATTGTAACTCAACCTACATGAACTTGATGCTAACTTGCTAGATAAGAGAGACCGTTGTGAACCCAGCTTCTTTGATATAACCTTTATGACGGATTAACATTTTAGTTGTATGTATTTTAATGCAGTCATCCTGCTTGAGCGCATACAGCCTGTTGATGCAGTGGATAGCACGGGGGACTTTAAATTCAGAGGACCCGCCAAATTACGACAAAATTGCACTACAAAAACAGTTTATCAAAACTCTATCCAGGTGTTCATCTCATATAATAAGGCATATGTGTCGCTTAAAAGTATATGTTTATTCATGTTTTTTTTTAATATCCGTAATTGAATAAGTGTAAAATGAATTATCCATTTTTTTTGTCTGGCTGGTTAGCTTTTTATATTGTATCTATAGAGTTTTGATTCTCAAACGATGTCAGTTATGTATATATATATCTCGTGGTCAGTAGGTTTAGAAACGATGTACATACGTTGTAAAATGTGGCTGTTGTTGGCGGGATAGCTACTTTAACTGCAGTAGCACCTGTATGTCGAACATAGCTTTTAGATTAAACATCAGTAAACTAACCGTGATCACTAAATGTAATCTATCTCGATGCACTTTGTACTGATTCTTATCTGGAAGCGTTTAATTTTAATTTTGTATCTTATATGTATGTTATATTGTCATATTAAGTTATATTATTTAAATCAGATAATATGTTCTGAGTATTCTTAATTTTCCTGTTTTATCCCAAGGCATTAATTGCCAAGTTTATCAAAACAGCAATGAGCTGGGCATATATAAGGCTTGCAGGCATATTGTAACTCAACCTACATGAACTTGATGCTAACTTGCTAGATAAGAGAGACCGTTGTGAACCCAGCTTCTTGGATATAACCTTTATGACGGATTAACATTTTAGTTGTATGTATTTTAATGCAGTCATCCTGCTTGAGCGCATACAGCCTGTTGATGCAGTGGATAGCACGGGGGACTTTAAATTCAGAGGACCCGCCAAATTACGACAAAATTGCACTACAAAAACAGTTTATCAAAACTCTATCCAGGTGTTCATCTCATATAATAAGGCATATGTGTCGCTTAAAAGTATATGTTTTTTATGGGTTTTTTTAATATCCGTAATTGAATAAGTGTAAAATGAATTATCCATTTTTTTTGTCTGGCTGGTTAGCTTTTTATATTGTATCTATAGAGTTTTGATTCTCAAACGATGTAAGTTATGTATATATATATCTCGTGGTCAGTAGGTTTAGAAACGATGTACATACGTTGTAAAATGTGGCTGTTGTTGGCGGGATAGCTACTTTAACTGCAGTAGCACCTGTATGTTGAACATAGCTTTTAGATTAAACATCAGTAAACTAACCGTGATCACTAAATGTAATCTATCTCGATGCACTTGGTACTGATTCTTATCTGGAAGCGTTTAATTTTAATTTTGTGTCTTATATGTATGTTATATTGTCACATTAAGTTATATTATTTAAATCAGATAATATGTTCTGAGTATTCTTAATTTTCCTGTTTTATCCCAAGGCATTAATTGCCAAGTTTATCAAAACAGCAATGAGCTGGGCATATATAAGGCTTGCAGGCATATTGTAACTCAACCTACATGAACTTGATGCTAACTTGCTAGATAAGAGAGACCGTTGTGAACCCAGCTTCTTGGATATAACCTTTATGACGGATTAACATTTTAGTTGTATGTATTTTAATGCAGTCATCCTGCTTGAGCGCATACAGCCTGTTGATGCAGTGGATAGCACGGGGGACTTTAAATTCAGAGGACCCGCCAAATTACGACAAAATTGCACTACAAAAACAGTTTATCAAAACTCTATCCAGGTGTTCATCTCATATAATAAGGCATATGTGTCGCTTAAAAGTATATGTTTTATGGGGTTTTTTAATATCCGTAATTGAATAAGTGTAAAATGAATTATCCATTTTTTTTGTCTGGCTGGTTAGCTTTTTATATTGTATCTATAGAGTTTTGATTCTCAAACGATGTAAGTTATGTATATATATATCTCGTGGTCAGTAGGTTTAGAAACGATGTACATACGTTGTAAAATGTGGCTGTTGTTGGCGGGATAGCTACTTTAACTGCAGTAGCACCTGTATGTTGAACATAGCTTTTAGATTAAACATCAGTAAACTAACCGTGATCACTAAAGGGGACTTTAAATTCAGAGGACCCCCCCCCCCCCCCCCCCCCTGCCCCCACACTCCCTCTCTCTCTTCATTGGAAATACACCTTCTTTTTTAGGTATTAATCATTCAACTTGCACTTGCATGCGCAAAAGTAGGGTTGATGCTTACTATCCTAGGTTAATTCCATACTCTAAATCAAGTTGGGAGAACACCACAACCTATGTTTAGATACATATCCGAAGCAGGTGATATTGTAACAACTGCACCAATACTAACAAATAGTTGCCATGGTAAGTAATTAGTACAGTGATCTGGGTATCAGCCTAAAGATATTTCTTCGTCGACGCCGTGTGGTTCCCGGGCAAGATTATGACCACTGCATATCCAGGCATAGGGGTAAAATTTCCCCGAATTCATGTTACTTTTGTCATTTTTGTTCATTATTTTCATCCTGAAACCTGTATTGTTTCAGGTCTACTTCAGTGGTGGCAGTGATCGTGTCTCCAGCGAAAAATGGAGTGATTACTAGAGAATTTGCAGCAACTCTGCAGTTCTGCAGGTAAGACGGTTCTAGGCACATTCTGCAAATTTTTATCTATATGTTAATGAAGAGTGAGCCGGGTCGAAGTTGGCGCCGTATAACATGTTTGTGCTGGTGCGCAGTAAAACCTCAATTCAAATCAATTAATCTTCGTCGATTATTTTTTCAGGAACACAAAAATGGTTCGTGCAAATGTATATACTACTATTTTTACATTTCATATGCAGAATTCTTCATTGTGTTGTATATGGGTGGGGTAATTCAGGTGTAACAATCCTTAAAATATGCATAACTTGTAATTAAAAAGTATTAAAATATACAACTTTTAAGATTTTTCGTTGCAATATGCAATGTTAAATTCATATATCTATGTGTAATACATAATCAAAATGTGTAATCATAATAAGTATTGCCATGACGCATACACCTAAAAAAGACTTTTGTTAAAAAAAAAGACACGTTAAACGCACATTTCCTTTATCTAGAATCCTTTGGACTATGTGTCGCCTGTGCAATATATGTTTATATCAGAACATGTTAATACTATTTATGTTGCAGTTACTTTGAGGAAGGCTTATACTTCCAGTTTGGCATGTGTCTCAACTTATTAGGCTTACTGAACACATATGTGCAATGCCATGAACATTGCTTAGTACTTAATTTCATCAATATATCATAACAATCCCTTATTCATATTATAATATTATTTAAATAATGTAGAAAGGTTGTAAATTACTGATTCTTACAAGTTTACACATATATTGTAAAACATATTGACTAAACTAAATGCATAAAAATGTGTCAATAGTGGGTGGGGTAAATTGACTTCTAATTTAAAGCAAAATAGAGATTTTAAACTGAATTCAGTGCTAAAAAAGAGCTTATTGATGCTTTATGTAACTCAATGAATTGTAAACTAAAGTGAATCTTTAAAAAGTACATCAATAATTATTCACACAAGCATGACATTCAAAAATGAACATCAAAAACTTATATGAAAGCGCTACAATGATAACCTATTAATGTTCGATTTTTTTCATATAAGCTACCTGTCCCAGATTGCTATCATGGAAAAATGTAATCTAAGTACATTGCTCTTTTCAAAAAGTGAGGGTAGAATTTGTCCCTTGAGTTGGTAACAATATCGAAAATGTTGAATCCTGGCTCAAGGCCTAACAGGGGTATTTAAGGTCAGCGTTTTTTTTACACGAAATGTTGACACGTTGAGTTTTGTAAAATTAGCCGAACATGAAACTTGCTGTTGGTAAATATTTCCTGCTATATTGTATTATTTGTAATTCAGATTTACGAGGGTACCGCCCAGATACAAATACTCATCATATCTAGAGAAATGCTGACCAAGGCGAAAGAATAGGCACTGCAGTGCTCTGTACCAGTTATATGTATATGTATCTCTAGCCTAGGACATCTGTCAGACAGGCAAAATGTTTAACATTTGACAGGGATTTGTATTAAATACATAATGATTGTATCGGGTGAAAATGTTTACTTGTGGGTGTGCTTTCACCAGCTAAAATGTCAAAGTTACTTCCATATAATTCATCTTTTAAACTGTGCCTTCTCTTAAAGGGACTGGAGGCGATGAAGAGTGATTGGTGTGAATTCATATATAAGGGCTATTCCATTGAAATATACATGGGACCCCAGGAAGGCAATTTTGAACACCCACCCATAGATGCAATATTGAGTTTAAACAACAAATTTATGGAAATAGGGTCCCCCATAGATAGTGCTTATTAAATTGCCTTCCTGGGGTCCATGGTATATTTTGATGGAATAGCCCTGTTGTTTGGGGCGCTTGTTTTAGCCAAAGTTTTTTTTTACTTTTAAGATAAAAACTACTACCTAAATAAGTTGTATATCAGTGAAACAGACATTTTAAGTGTTAAATAAAAACACCCTACTTTAAAAAATCGGTTGAGAAATAAAAATTATGTGCGAAAGTTGTTTGATGGGTCAATTCTACTGCATGAACAATTTTAAAAATATATTTGTTTTAGAATTGTTATCCAAAAATGGTTTTAAAATGTTGGATAGTAGTAAATTAAGGCACCCTGAAAGTTTTATAGAAAAATATGAAGTATAACTGAAGTTATTTGAAAATTCTTAATTTTCTACTGTCCCACCAACAAGGAATTTTCATAGGAAAAGCCCCATCAAAAATCATTTTGGCTGTAAAATATTTATTTTTCAACCGATTTTCAAAAGTAAAGTTGTTTTAATTACCACTAAAGATGCCAGTTCTAATGATATATAACTGATGTACGTATTATTTAAATTGCTCGAGTTACTTCAGAAAAACCTTTGACTGAAACAAGCGCTCCAAACAATAAATGAAAACCCTCATAATGGGCTTTGGTTTCATATAAAATGTGCATATGCATTAAATGAAGCAGCATGTTTCATTCATTTTAATTATTGTTTATGGAAATGTTTTGTCAGGAACACTCGACGACTCGTTGTTTTTTAAATGAGATTTATATTACTATCAACTGTACATATAATCAAACATTAATTTGTAAGAACCTTTAGCATCAGTTGAATTAATAGTAATGCGAGTCGAGACGGTCTATTTCATTAAGTTAAACAATAATTAAATTTGTGTGAATATAAACGGGTCCAAGATGGCAAAGCAATGTCATTAATTCAATGGTAAATAAAGACTTCAGCTTGACTTTCATGTTTAGTATATGATTAAATTGCATTTTATTGATTAAACGGCCGAGATAAGAATAAACATGTCAAATTTAAATTCATTAAAGAAACTAACCCACTAACTTACGGAAAAATTACACTACAAAACCATTTATCAGAACTCTATCCAGGTGTGTAGGCCATATAATAATGTATATGTGCCAAATAAACATATATGATTGTTCAACGGTTCTTATAATACAGGTGATTGAATATGTGTAAAATGAATTACGAGTTTGTAATTCTTAATTCAACGCTCTAGTACTAGTACCCCAAATACTAGAGTGTTGAATTAAGAGTTGCCAACTCATAAGTCATTTTACACATATTCAATCACGGGTATTTTAAGAATCTGTGAATAAACCTATACCTTTAATCGGCAGATACATTATTATATGATATGAACACCTGGATAGAGTGTTGTTAAACGCTTTTGTAGTGTTATTTTGCCGTTATTTGGCGGGTAAGTTTCTTTAACCCGTAACCTACTATGACTATAACAGCCTTCGCATCCATTGTAAACCCAGATCAGCCTAACTCGCAGGCTGATCAGGGTTTACAATGTCCAGCTGCTGATCATTTCCCCCAAAACACCCCTTTGTAACATAAATGGAATGGTCTTAATTGAAAGAAAGAACAGTCCATTATATATATGTAGGGAGTTATGGGTTAATGATTAGTCCTTTGACTAGTATGAAAATAACTATTACTTTCCTTTATTATGTACTGTTGATAAAACTACCAAAATGTTATTATAACTAAAAGAACATGGATTTCAGTTTCTGAGATGAAATACGGAATAGAGGAAAGATGTTGCCTTCATTTTGAGGGTTAGCATAATATAATTTATTAACATCTTTGTAAATATGCCGTTAATTGTTATAATATTCTGGTGATCAAATTGTTTATATTAAAATGATAAAACACTGATATTTTTGTTTTGAGTATGTTAAGGCCTTATATCACAAGATATTATATTTTACATACTTCATACACCATATTTAAGCTAGGTAACGCTCGGGTACGCGTGAAACCATATTTGTTACACATCTGCACTGTTTATCAATGATGTAGACGTCAAGACAAATGTCTTTTTATTGTGCTCCCATGTTAAAGAGAAAAATGGAAAAAAGACCTCGGTCTGAGGGTGTCTCGCCCACCGCGGCAAACGGTATATGAATAAATTTGTGCTTAAATGATGTCCACCAAAGATAACACTTCAAATGACCAAGTATCAAACAAATAAAAGCGAGGTAATCATAAAAAGTTAGGTTACTGAGGTTATTAGGTGGTTTAACCAAGCTTAAGTTTGGGGAAAATAACGCAAAATATGACATTGACCTTGGTATTTTTTGTCGTCCAGCGATGTCCACCAATGCCAACAATACATATGACCAAGTACTAAAGACATAAAGTGAGGCAATCACATAAAGTTAACTGAGGTTAAGTTACCTAACCAAGGTTAAGTTTGGGGAAAATAATGCAAAATATGACCTTGATGTTGGTAGTTTTTGTCGTTCAGTGATGTCCACCAATGCCAACAATACATATGACCAAATATCAAACAAAGAAATTAAGTTATCACATAAAGTTAACTGAGGTTAAGTTACCTAACCAAAGTTAAGTTTGGGAAAAATAAGCAAAATATGACCTTCACCTTGGTAAGTTTGGCATTACTTGATGTCCCTTGACCCAACAAAGCATCTGATAAAGTTTCAAAAATATTCAAGCAGCGGTTGTTGAGCTATAGTTGATTTAAACTGTGGACACCGCCGCCGTCGCCAGACAAGTGACTGCTATGTCAAAAAGGGGAAAATTGCTGTTGTCATGACCATACGTTGTTTTCGCTTATTGTCCTATTTTCAGCCTATTGTATTTAATGTGTGTGTGTGGGGGTGGTGTGGGGGGGGGGGGGGCGGGTGGTAGAGGGGGTAGGTGGGAATTTGTATAGGTAACTGTAAATAACTTTTAGCCTCACAATTAAATGAGAAAACGGTGTTATTCAATTTTGTTTCAAATGTTGAGGTCCACCCAGTTAATTTTTGTATGAAGTAAACATATTACAACATAAAAGCAGGTCTTTCATTAGCTTAGTTTTTTTTTTGCCTCAGAAACAATAAATTATCTATAAAGATTTGTATTTAGTACAGCCACAGACCTATAAAGTTTTGTATTTAGTACAGCCACAGACCTATAAAGTTTTGTATTTAGTACATCCACAGACCTATAAAGTTTTGTATTTAGTACAGCCACAGACCTAATAACAATTATTATTTTTATGGCTGTGCTACATCTAACTTGTTAATTATTAGTTTTCTTCATAAAAGGAAAGTACAAAGTATTATTTATATTGCTATGCACTAGATTCTGTTCAATATAACAATGCTATATAAAGAAACAACTTTACTCAGGCCTCCGTTTATAAATATACCTGAGCTAATCGGGCTTGTAGCATGTTAGCAGTAAATAAGCGAGCTTTCCATGCTTTTTCAATGACCATTTGGCATTGGGAAATAGGTCCTTAACATCTCCTTTAGTTTTCATCAGATCGGAAATATCCGTATGAGTTTAGAATGCTTTGGTTTAACTATATTTTTTACATAATTAATATAATATTTGCTGAGGACCCCGTGGATGATTGTAATTATCCAATTAGCTCTCATTGTTAGCTCTACTGGGATGACGAGTTGTCCGTCCGTCTGTTAACTTTTATCTTTTGAACACTCTAGGGCCTTCATTATTAATCGGATCTTTACAAAACTTTACCAGTGTCTTTATATCAAAGAAAGTTTAAAAAACAGCCCGATTGGATTAGTTTCACCGGAGTTTCGACCCTTGTTTTGCTAAAAAATGCCATATTAAGCCTTGTGAACACTCTAGCACCTTCATTTATTATTTGATCTTTACCAAAATTGCATAGATTGTTAATATCAAAGAAAGCTCGGACGAGTTTGAAAACCAGCTAAAATCGGATCAGTAACACCGGAGTTATGGCCCTTGTATTTTCTGAAAAATACTTTTTTCTGCCTTGAGAACACTCTAGCACGTTCATTTATTTTTGATCTTTACCAAATTTGCACAGATTGTTAATACCATTGAAAGTTTGGATAAGTTCGAAAACCAGCTAAATTGGGTCAGTAACAACAGAAATATGGTCCTTGGTTTTCTGAAAAAATCCATTTTCTGCCTTGTGAACGCTCTAGCACCTTTATTTATTATTTGATCTTTGCCAAACTTGCACAGATTGTTAATATCAATGAAAGCTAGGTCAAGTTCGAAACAACGCAATTTTCTGCCTTGTGAACACTCTAGCACCTTCTTATGGGATGGTGTGTTGTCCGTCTTCCGTCGTCCGTCCGTCCGTTAACTTTTCTTCAAACAACATCTCCTCAGAAACCGCTTGGCTAATTTTGACCAAACTTCACATGGATGATCATTAGATGAATGCTTTTTAGATTTATTAAAATTAGGTCAGCGCTACATCCAAGATGGCTGCCATTACCATATATGGTCGAAACCTTAAAAAGTCTTCTCCAGAACCGCTGGACAGATTTCAACAGTTTTTCTTTTAAAATGATCGCCAACGCCTAGACTATCAAGTTTGTTCAAATAAAGTCCCCGGGTCAAAAATGGCCGTGTCCCGGGGGTCCAAAGTTTGTATATTGAGGTTTTGCATGTTTTTCATATAGACATATAGGAAAAAACTTTAAAAATCTTCTTCTCTGAAACCACAAGGCACAGAGCTCTCATGTATTACACGTAGCATCAGCTTATGGTCCTCTACTAAGTTTGTTCAAATGGTGACCCTGGAGTCAAATTTGTTCCCGCCCCGGGGGTCACAGTTTTATATAGACTTATATAGGATTTTCTTTTAAAAATCTTCTTCTTGGAAACTACAACAGCCAGATGTTTGATATTTTGCATTTACTATAAGCTTATGGTCCTTTACCAAGTTTGTTCAAATGGTGACCTTCGGGTCACATTTGGCCCCGCCCCAAGGGTCACATGTTTTACATAGACATGTATAGGGAAAAACTTAAAAAATCTTCTTCTCTGAAACTGCAAGAGCCAGAGGTTTAATATTTTGCATTTGCTATAAGCTTGTGGTCCTCTACCAAGTTTGTTCAAATGGTGACCCAGGGGTCACATTTGGCCCAACCCGGGGGTCACAGTTTTACATAGGCTTGTATAGGGAAAAACTGAAAAAAATATTCTTCTCTGGAACCACATGGCACAGAGCTCTCATGTATTACATGTAGCATCAGCTTATGATCCTCTACTAAGTTTGTTCAAAAGGTGACCATGGGGTCAAATTTGTCCACGCCCCGAGGGTCACAGTTTTACACAGACTTAAATAGGATTTGTTTTTAAAAAATCTTCTTCTCGGAAACTACAAGAGCCAGAGGTTTGATATTTTGCATTTACTATAAGCTTATGGTCCTTTACCAAGTTTGTTCAAATGGTGACCTTCGGGTCACATTTGGCCCCGCCCCAAGGGTCACATGTTTTACATAGACATGTATAGGGAAAAACTTAAAAAATCTTCTTCTCTGAAACTGCAAGAGCCAGAGGTTTAATATTTTGCATTTGCTATAAGCTTTTGGTCCTCTACCAAGTTTGTTCAAATGGTGACCCAGGGGTCACATTTGGCCCAACCCGGGGGTCACAGTTTTACATAGGCTTGTATAGGGAAAAACTGAAAAAAATATTCTTCTCTGGAACCACATGGCACAGAGCTCTCATGTATTACATGTAGCATCAGCTTATGATCCTCTACTAAGTTTGTTCAAAAGGTGACCATGGGGTCAAATTTGTCCACGCCCCGAGGGTCACAGTTTTACACAGACTTAAATAGGATTTGTTTTTAAAAAATCTTCTTCTCGGAAACTACAAGAGCCAGAGGTTTGATATTTTATATTTACTATAAGCTTATGGTCCTTTACCAAGTTTGTTCAAATGGTGACCCTGGGGTCACTTTTGGCCCCGCCCCAAGGGTCACATGTTTTACATAGACATGTATAAGGAAAAAATTCTTCTCTGAAACTGCAAGAGCCAGAGGTTTAATACTTTGCATTTGCTATAAGCTTGTGGTCCTCTACCAAGTTTGTTCAAATGGTGACCCAGGGGTCACATTTGGCCCCACCCGGGGGTCACAGTTTTACATAGGCTTGTATAGGGAAAAACTGAAAAAAATCTTCTTCTCTGAAACCACATGGCACAGAGCTCTCATGTATTACATGTACCATCAGCTTATGGTCCTCTACTAAGTTTGTTCAAATGGTGACCATGGGGTCAAATTTGTCCCCGTCCCGAGGGTCACAGTTTTACATAGACTTATATAGGATTTTTTTTTAAAAATCTTCTTCTCGGAAACTACAAGTGCCAGAGGTTTGATATTTTACATTTATTATAAGCTTATGGTCCTTTACCAAGTTTGTTCAAATGGTGACCCTGTGGTCATATTTGGCCCCGCCCCAAGGGTCACATGTTTTACATAGACATGTATAGGGAAAAACTTAAAAAATCTTCTTCTCTGAAACTGCAAGAGCCAGAGGTTTAATACGGCCAGATCGAAATAATTTCACCGGAGTTATGGCCCTTGTATTGCTGAAAAATGCCATATTAAGCCTTCTGAACACTTTAGCACCTTTATTTATTATTTGATTTTTACTTGCACAGATTTTTAATATCAATGAAAGCTCAGACAAGTTCGAAAACCAGCCAGATCGGACCAGTAACAACGGAGTTATGGCCCTTGATTTAGTTAAACATGCTATAGTTTGCCTCGTTAAGATGATATGGCCTTCATTTTTCATGCGATCTTTACGAATCTTTACCAGATTGTTAATATCAACGACAGCTTGGACAAGGTCGAAAACCAGCCAGATCAAACCAGTAACAACGGAGTTATGGCCCTTGATTTAGTTTAAACTCCCATAGTTTGCATCGTTAAGTCGATAGGGCCTTCATCTTTCATCCGATCTTTACGAAGCTTTACCAGATTGTTCATATCAATGAAAACTTGGACAAGTTCGAAACCATCCAGATTGGACCATTTACATCGGAGTCATGGCCCTTGATTTTCTGAAATATGCTTTCATTTGGCCGAATTTCATTGAAACTTTGCAGGGATGATCAGTACCAAGCCTAGTTGAAAATAGTCACCGTGTTCCAGTTGAATGATTTTGGCGGAGTTATAGCCCTTTAAAAGTTTTAATACACAAACTTTATTCTGACTAGTTCTTCTAAACCTCTGGCCGGATTAAACGAAACTTTTTAGGGATGATCAATTCCATGTCTAGTTGTGAAAATCATCGCCGTGTTCCGGTGGAATGATTTTTGGCGGAGTTGTGGCCCTTTAAAGGTTTTAATACACAAACTTAGATCTGACTAATTCTCCTGAACCCCTGGCCGGATTTAAACGAAACTTTTTAGGGATGATCAATGCCATGTCTACTTGTGCAAGTCATTGCCATGTTCCGGTTGAATGAATTTTGGCAGAATTATGGCCCTTTAAAAGTTTTAATACACACATTTTGTCTGATCTACTTCTCCTGAACCCCTCGCCAGATTTCAATGAAATCTTTGCAGGGATGATCAGCACCAAACCTAGTTGTGCATGTCATCGTCGTGTTCCGGTTAACAGATATTTGGCAGAGTTATGGCCCTTTAAAGGATTTTGATACCACCCATTTTTTCCGGGCTATTTTTCTTGAACCCTTGGCTGGATTTCAATGAAACTTTGCAGGGATGATCAGTACCAAGCCTAGTTATGCAGGTCGGTTGAATGATTTTTAGCAGAGTTATGGCCCTTTAAATGTTTTAATACACAAACTTAGTCCAGATTAGTCTCTTCTGAACTATTTGCCAGATTTCGGCGAATCTTGGCGAGGATGATCACTACTAAGCCTAGTTGTACCTGTCATTGTCATGTTGTGGTTGATTGAATTTTGGCAGAGTTATGAGCCCTTAAAGGTTTTAATACACTAACTTTGTCTAGACTAGTTCTCCTGAAACTCTGGCTGGATTTCAACGAAACTTTGCAGGGATGATCAGTACCAAGCCTAGTTGCGTAGATCCATGTTCCGGTTGAATGATTTTTGAAAGACTTATGGCCCCTTATACACAAACTTTATCTTGAGCCAGTAGAGCGTCCAGAGGCCCTCTTGGACCTCTTGTTATTAATATGATTTTATCATTGTAAGACTGCCACAATCTCATTAAAGTCAGACCCTTTTTCACGCTACGATACTCGACGCTACTAAGGATATGAAAACACTGCATTGAAGGTCACGTCAGATTGACCTTACGATTAGCCAATCAATCATATTCCAGCCTACAAAATTGCTCGGTATAGACTGCTTCACTGCGCATGTCGCGTTTCAGTCAAATGATGTAAAGCATTCCACGCTCGGTATTGAAAGAGACAATGTCCGTAACTTTCAGCTTATAAAACACAAAAAAAAGCGTTGACAAACATAACACATCAACCTTTTGAATATTTGCTGTATAAAACCAAGATTGTTACGGAATTCAATAGCGGTACAAAAAAAAAATATCGCTTCGTAGGGTTGAACCCGTAACCCACTCTCAAATCACACTCGCGGGTAATAATACTAGAACGTCGCAATAGCCTACCTCTGCGCTAGCGGGCCAAATTTATTAATACGTACTATATAGAAAACCTAATGTTCTAATAATCTCGGTAGAATAATGTTCCGAATGTTTCAAAAAAACATGACTGCGCCTTTGATTTTCTTGCTGTAAAACATGCCATTTAGTGCATTTCTTTGAAATTTATCGCGCAGTCCACAGCAATAACACACAGTGAATTTATGTGTTTTATGTGTATTTTCGTTTGTTCATTTCACTCGAACATCATCTGAAGACAAGTGCATATGAAACGCGCGATTTCATTGGGTGCATTCAGTTGGTCTTCTCTTGAATATTGATTAGTTGAAAGGTCGATCTGACGTGACCTCCAAGGCCGTGTTGTCAAATCCTATAGCGGAGAGTATCAAAGCGTAGTTATGAGATTGAAACTGCCATATCTTTATATAGTAAACAATTCTCAAGCTTGATTATTTTCTGATAACATGCTACATGACCGATTAGCTCAGGTAAATACACCAGGGGTGTTTTATATATAGTTTAGAAATAACTCTGTATTCCAAAATATGGTTGTCATCTCTACCTGTATCTATCGATTTACGGCTTATCGAGTATTTTATGAATATCGACTTTACAGAAAAAGAATGGTAGTTTTTAGCCGGGTTTTTGAAAAAAAAATCGGCTTATAATAGATTGGCGTAAACCGGGCGGGCGGCGGGCGGGCGGCGGGCGGGCGTCCACATTTTGTGTTTTCTATATATCTCAGCATTACCATGTCCGATCTTCATCAAACTTTAAAAGCACCTTCCTTTCATCAAGCACTGACCATACCCTGAAAACTAGGTCACAAAGACATACTTTCTCCAAAATATGCGTTACGTTAACCTTTTTATTTAAGTTTGGCGGGGGAAATTAAGTTTTTATTATATCTGAGCATCACCATGTCCGATCTTCATCAAAGTTTAACAGGAAATTACTCTCATCAAGCACTGACCATACCATAAAAACTAGGTCACTGTGATCTACTTTCTCCAAAATATGCGTTACGTTAACATTTTTGTTTAAGTTTCCTCTCATCAAGCACTAACCATACCCAGAAAACTAGGTCACTGTGACCTATTTCTCCAAAATATGCGTAAAGTTGACCTTTTTGTTTAAGTTTGGGTGGGGGCAGGGGAATTAAGTTTTTGTTATATTTCGGCATTACCATGTCCGATCTTCATCAAATCTTAACAGCACCTTCCTCTCATCAAGCACTAACCCTGAAAACTAGGTCACTGTGACCTACCTTCACCAAAATATGTGTTACGTTAACCTTTTTGTTTAAATTTGGGTGGGGGTGAATAAGTTTTTGTTATATCTCAGCATTATCATGTCCGATCTTCATCAAATATTAACAGCACCTTCTTCTCATCAAGGACTGACCATACCCTGAAAACTAGGTCACTATGATCTCCTTTTTTTCAAAATATGCGTTACGTTAACCTTTTTGTTTAAGTTTGGCGGGGGAAATTAAGTTTTTACTATATCTGAGCATTACCATGTCCGATCTTCATCAAATTTTAACAGCACCTTCCTCTCATCAAGCACTGACCCTTAAACTAGGTCACTGTGACCTACCTTCTCCAAAATATGTGTTACGTTGACCTTTTTGTTTAAATTTGGGTGGGGTGAATAAGTTTTTGTTATATCTCAGCATTATCATGTCCGATCATCATCAAATATTAACAGCACCTTCTTCTCATCAAGGACTGACCATACCCTGAAAACTAGGTCACTATGACCTACTTTCTCCAAAATATGTGTTACGTTAGCCTTTTTAACTTTGTTATAGGAGCATCAACATTTTTTTATATCTCGGCATTGTCATGTCCATTATTTTTTATATCTCAGCATTGCCATGTCCAATTATTTTTTATATCTCGGCATGACATGTCCAATTATTTTTTATATCTCGGCATTGCCATGTCCAATTTTTTTTTTATATCTCGGCATGACATGTCCAATTATTTTTTATATCTCGGCATGACATGTCCAATTATTTTTTATATCTCGGCATGACATGTCCAATTATTTTTTATATCTCGGCATTGCCATGTGCAATTATTATACAACTTCCACATTTACTTGCTGACATGTACCAAACATTATGCGCTGAAAATGAAAACTGAAATTAAAAACTAGGTTTTCGACATTAAAGCATCCTCCCACTCCCCAAAAAACAATCTATCTAGAAAAGTTCTATTAAATAGTTTCACCAAACACACATGCACTCATTTTTTACATTTTGGAAAACCCGGCTTTAACGCCACCAGGCGTTTCTCTCTTGTAATTAATAAATTGAATAATAGTTTACCGGTTTTTGAAAGCCATATACTGATAGAACGTGTACACAATTTCCTTTTTAGCTCAACTGGCCCAAGGCACACACACATATGGGATATTTTGAATTGTTGGTCATTAAAATTATGTCTATAATATTATTGGTGCAATTTAATCACAAGTTCTTGATGTTTTAATTAGTATATTATAATCAAACATATACAGATGTATTTGTTCATACAGCAAATTATGACATTACATAAAGATAATAAACAAAATATTAATGCTTCATACATATTACATAATCGGTTCATTAACATGTATATATTAGACAATGTAAGATCTGTTACATGTTCTCCTCATTTTATATTTAAACAGGTTGGGCTGGAGCGTAAATATGTTTTGTTTGTTTGAATGGTGTTTTACGTAATTTTTAGTACATGTTAGGCAATTATTATATATGACAGACGATATGTTTATGGTAGAGGTACACCATCCCATTTTTCCTTGGTAGAACCAGTACTGTATACCTCCCTAATTTTGCAAATTTTACACTTGTGGTCAAACATGCATTTGAACTAAATGTCCACTTAGAAGATATTTTTTTAATTTTATTTGATGGAAGTGGTGGGAGCGGGGATGGGGTGCAAATGTCTCGGGGTGCCTAATTTCATGCATTCACAACTTCTCCACACCCCCAATATTAAAGGCTGGACATATACTCGCACATATACTACTACTGATTGTATATACACACACACACACACACACACAATATTAAAGCACATATACTTATACAGTCACAACTTCTCCACACACCTGATATTAAAGGCTGGACATATACTCGCACAGTTACTACTACTGATTGTATATACCTTCACAACTTCTCCACACACCCAATATTAAAGGCTGGACATATACTCGCACATATACTACTACTGATTGTATATACATTCACAACTTCTCCACACACCCAATATTAAAGGCTGGACATATACTCGCACATGCACTACTACTGTATGCCTGATATCAGCATGCCTATTTCATGTCAAACACCTTTATTATATCAGTGTTCTTCATTGTGACAATGAGTCTGGATTTAAGTCTGTCCCAGAACAGTGATTTTGGCACCTTTATTCCATCGCGTTCTCCCAGTAATACTCCCAGCTTACGTCCATCACGGCCGATCTGGAGGATGTTGTTGGAGTTCCGCCCACAGACAAAGATGTCATCATTATTCCCCACAGATACTCCAATTACATTCGTCAGTTCTGGGTCAGTGAACTGAGACTGCTTGTCACCATTCATACCCAGGGTTATTACCCCTTTGTTGTAATCCGCTATATGTATCTGTGTACGGTCAGTACTGAGAGCAATATGACAGGGAGCAGACAGCATGTTCTGGCCATACGAATCCAGGTGTATTGTTTTCAGGAGAGTACCTGATTTATTATACACACGGACGGCACCTGGCCCACAAGAGACAACTATCTGATCATTAGTATAGGCAATCCCACGACAGAGGTAACATTCAACACCGAATGAACTTGTAAGAGTCATTTTATTGCCCACAGATACAAGCTGAACCTTTTTCTCTTTCAACAGTGTGAGTGCAACCTCCTGTGGACCAGTAGCACATACTGCCCATGGTCCACCAGGCAGGTCACAGTAATCTCTCACTTGGTATAACCGATCCAGTCTCTTCAACTTAGCATTATTAAAGTCCACTACCAGTATCGTTCCATCCTCCAACTCACAGGATCCATTTATGACACATGTGTTTTTGTCGTTTTTTACCTTAACATTACATTCCCCAAGCAGGGAGGCTGAATAGAGGTACTCATCATCGTGGAAATCTCCCAGTGACTTCTGACTCTTCAAGTAATCTTCAATGTTTGGGTTTATGTTGAACTTTAGGCTGCTTCTGTTTAGACCTTCTTCCATCAGTTGTAGTAGTTTACTTCCTTCAGTTTCGCTCTTCTTCCCAGTTTTCACGTAGACAAATAATTGGGATTCATTCTCGTCAGGAGATGTTTCCAGTTCCTTCATGTTTGTGTCCATGGATCTTAGCATGTCATCTAGACGTTTGATATCATCATTGATATTGTCTTGAATGACGCGATGTTTGGCTTTGAGTGCATCCGTAGCGATCTTCTCCAGTGCATCGAGACGCTTCATCACGCTCGTCCTGAAGTCCTTAATCTGACACATGACATCACTCTTTTCTTGTTCCAGTGCTTTAAGTTGAGCTTGCCTAGCTATCTTCATCTTGCCCAGTTGTCGCTGGATGTTCTGCATGGAGGAGGCGATGTTTTTGTACTCTTGGCTCATCTTGATCCCCTTTGCTGCTGTCGGTAAATACGCCATGTAGCATGATCTATAAATATAACATGGTATCTTGTAATTCTTTAAAGAATTGCCCAGTTGCTTTTAGTGATAAGTGTATTGTATATCCTAGTGTAGTGATACGATTTGAATACACAATAAAGTATTATAACATACAAAAAATATGATCAACCCATGTTGAACAATTTGATTGTGCCTTGAATAATATGTTGATCAAAACATTACGTATACAGGTATGAACTTCCAAGTATAGGTCAAGTAGGTATGCCATTCCATGTCTAGGTCAAGTGTATATTTATAATGCATTATTTTTAAAGCCAGAGACACAAAAGGTGAAATCACACTAAATTGTGACATGTTTGGTTTTCTGAATAAACATTTGGCACAAAAGCTCAGATTACAATATTTTAATTATCAAAAGCTCAGATTACAATATTTTAATTATCATATGTTTACAACCATAGTATATTTCAGAAAATTATATTTAAAAGCAAAGGTGGAGTATTTATTCTATCACAAATGAAACCTTCAGTTTCTTGCTTCTGATTGGCCAGTTTTTTTTATGACTTATTTATGCCAACAAATTTAACTAATCTTCTATCATTATCATATCACTGTACGTTTTACAAGTTCTAAATTACATTTTCTTGCATACCGGACAAGGAAATCCGTCATTTTACCGGGGCTAGATATTTCCATCTCACCCTAGGGCCGAAATAAAAGTCACGCACGCAACATCGGGTATGCAGAAAAACATGCAAAACGTTCATAGCTGACGGCGTCAACGCACAACATGTCTCTGATATGCAAGAAAAATAATCTATCATGGGTATTCGGTTCAAATAGGGAATTCCAACCCTCGGTACAGCCTCGGTTCCAATTAAAACACTTATACCTCGGGTTGGAATTCCCTATCTTCACCGGATACCCATGAAAGATTCTTATACTCCATTTCCTGTTATTAACAGTCTGTCATGCACCACCTCGCATAAAGCAAACCACCTCTCGTGAAGCATGTACATTATAGCCAGACACACGCCAGCTCGCATGAAGAATGAAATTAATAGTCAGCATGTTTCTGCAAGCGCAGAAAACAT
Organism: Cyrtodaria siliqua; assembly: GCA_037043455.1. Lineage (NCBI taxonomy): Eukaryota > Metazoa > Mollusca > Bivalvia > Adapedonta > Hiatellidae > Cyrtodaria > Cyrtodaria siliqua. Next base: position 135,902 of record JAWPHD010005759.1, on the reverse strand, counting down.
GACACTTTTCAGAGTTTAATGGAGGCGGGAAATGGGGTGTGCGCACCGTGTAAATGCACCCCCTCACACCCACCCCTGAATCAGCGCATGAAAGTTACGTTAGCAATACAATATGAAAAAAGAATGCTTGTATTTCAATAGATGCATTCTCCATAGGCGTAGCAAAAAGCAAATCTTAATTAAATAGATATGGTGATTTAATAGATTTATTATTTCATAAACCACGTACCTGTGACCCAGGGAAACACATGTCCCACAGCATACGTCATCATGCAGGCCACAGTAAGTATCTATAACGTTGCCATGGTGCTGCGAGCATCTCTCCGTGGGTAGGGACGGTGACTGTTGTGGTCCCCGGGGCTCAATGCTAGTCTTGTCCAGGATCTGGTGCGTTTTCATTATGGCAAATTTATCATGATCCTGTAGACACTTCTGACAGAAATATTCCCTACACTCCACACAGAAATTAATGGCCTCCACATTTCTACCTTGTGCTGAGCACGGTGAACAACAATAATCATAATATTCATCACAGCTCCTCACTTTTGACCGCACAAATCCTCCCCCTGTCGCCATTTTAGATGTTGTGGTTTATAATCGCATGTATGGTGTAAAGTTAAATCAAAAGTGGTAACCTAGTTTGACTGATAGCAAGAAATGAAAAGTGCACTTCCCAGTACTCATAAATGGGCCATCTCTGCCCGTACTATTTACCATATTAATTTTTAGCAATGTGACTGTTGAGATATGGTACGTTTAATCAGTTCAGTGGAGTACGTATAAATAGAGTCATCGATGCAGGGTGGGATGGATAGACGTGAAAGGTTTAAGCCTGCCCCCAGTCCTCTGCCCAGTCCCCATATTGATATTCACCATATGTTATCAGTGTGATTGTTGAGGTTATAGTATGTTTAATCAGGGTTTTCATCAGCCCAGAAACAGGTTGGGACAGAAAACTGACAGTTTTAAGCACCCACTCAAGCCCTATGACCCCATTTATATTCACCATATTTCAATTTTAGTTTACATAAATTGTTTATTTTTAATTATACTTCCTAGTCGTTATGAATTAAACTTAAGCTACGTAGATACTGGGGACCAGAGGTAAGACAGAACCTGGTACCACCAATATTAAAGCGTGTGTTGATCACGTCTTGGACTGCCTTGGAGAATGTAAATTTAGGGATATTGGTCAGCCAACTTTGAAAAGAAAATCCTAAATGGATGGGGTATGGTTAATTGAAATTTTCATCCAAATGCATATTATAGGCATGAGCAATGTCAATGATATAATAGATGACAGTAATTCAACACTATTGATGTGAACATAATATCAGAAACAATATTTATTTGGCAGAAATAGTGCCCTTTATATTCGAAAAGCTTAGTACAATTTTACTTGGAGATGTTTTTTTTTTTATGTTAAATGAATTTGTCCATAGAATTGTCCATTTTTCTAAAATTGGCACACGGGACATCATTTCTAAATTAAATACGACATGTTATCATCATGATGGATGCAGAGATTTACCAGGTGTGTATTCTACATTGCATTAGCATTAAGGGGACACAGAACACGTTTTTATCAAGAATTAACAATAGTGTTTCAATTTATTAATCCAATATCATACTGACTTTAAACCCGCCTGCATAAAATTAAATAAAAGTTTGAGTTTTCATTTTTTCTTCTTATTCTACCATAGGTTTAAATATACTGTTGGTGCAATATAATCATCAGTTAGTAATGTAGAAAAATAAATTGCTTCATACTTTTCTGATAATTAATATTAATGATTGAACAAATTAAAAAAAAAATGTCCCCACGAGTTTTTAGAAAATCAAGATTGTCATGTGTTCCTTTAAAGGAAAGAACCTCCGCTAAAGGTAACTATCTCCTGTTTGGTTAAACAACCCTAACATTAGAGGTAACATATTTTACCTGAATACATTTGTAGATGTTGGAAACTGTCTTTAGAGTACTAATAGACAGTTATTACCTTTAATGTAACACTTTTTAAGAGAATATTTGATAGTTAACTTTAACAGAGATGTTACATTTAACGTTACCTTAATTGTTACCTTTAACATTGGTGTTGTTACCATCATCGTTGGACTTGTTACCTTTTACGTTGGATTTAACGTTGACATTGTTACCTTTATCATTGGAATTGTTACCTTTAACATTGGAATTGTTACCTTTAACATTGGAATTGTTACCGTTAACGTTGGTATTGTTACATTTAACGGAATTGTTACCTTTAACGTTGGAATTGTTACCTTTAACATTGGAATTGTTACCTTTAACGTTGTAATTGTTATCTTTAACGTTACCTTAACGTTAGAATTGTCAAGTTACCTTTAACGTTACCTTAATGTTGGAATGGTTGCCTTTAACATTAGAATTGTTACATTTAACAGTACTTTTATCATTGAAATTGTTAACTTTAACGTTACCTTAACGTTGGAATTGTTACCTTTAACGTTACCTTTAATGTTCGAATGGTTACCTTTAACATTGGATTTTGTTGCACTGGTTTCGATTTATTCAACACTTTATCATAACACGGGACGAGTAAAGACAAGATAATAGGTAGTTAGTGCCTGCGTTTTTCTACACGAAATGTTTATGACACATCGAGTTTTGTAAATTTGGCCGAAATGAAACAAGCTGTTAGTAAACATTTCCCGCAATATTATATTATTAGGAAGGCACCAATGGACAAACACTTAGGAAAATTATATCATTTATTAAATTGTTTGGTTATTTAATAAATTGTATGGCAAATATTGGGCGAGGCTCCAAAAAAAATTACATATATCATGACAGCCCTTAAAGAAGTCCCAATAGGCTTAAACAAAAGATGAAGCCCCCAAAAAGTTTGCAATAATGTGCACGACCGAACAAGGCATGATGCACCAACAATAAGACCCAAAAGTATGGGAAGCCATAACCGTCAAAATGTGGATATTTACAAACCATTCAATGACAGGCCATTTAATTCAACATGATTTAAGTCATTTGATGACGTACATATTGATTCGATGCGACGTGTAAACTCGGTTCATTCGTTACAAAGTGAATTGATACGGTTCAAAGTGAAATGATACGGTGTACAATTTCAAACCATACGACGCAAGGTCATTTGATGACGTACATATTGATTCGATGCGACGTGTAAACTCGGTTCATTCGTTACAAAGTGAATTGATACGGTTCGAAGTGAAATGATACGGTGTAAAATTTCAAACCATACGACGCAAAGTCATTTGATGACGTGCATATTAATTCGATGCGACGTGTAAACTCTGTTCATTCGTTACAAAGTGAACTGATACGGTTCGAAGTGAAATGATCGGGCGAAAACACAGTCGGTGCGATGCAAACGCAATCCGTTCGACAGAAACTGATTTCATTACGTGCAAAGTGAAACGGTGCGACATCTGGCGGCGATATTTGCCACATCACTTACAGGGTTATTTCCCCTACATAATATATCATAATATATGATAAATTAAAGTACTAAAAGTACTGAGAATGCAAGGTTTGATAGGAAAGGATATTTGCACGATCAAATTTCCATAAATTTTACATAGTTTTAGCCAACTTGGCGATCTTTGGCGACCTACCAAAATCTTAGAGGGTCAATCCATTCCAAATATATTGTGATCAATTGTCATTAAACTGTTTCAAATCTAGACTAGAATATTTTTTAATGAAATTGCTGATGGATAGACAGATTTGTGTTTTATGGCCAAACTGTCACTCAAGATGACCTCCATGTCTAAAAGTATGTCATTTACAGAGTGGCGTGTATTAAGTAGTCTTCCGGGAACAAGATGCACAAGAGGGCCTGTATCACTCTACTGGCTTGAATAGTCTAAGGCCTACCGAAAAACAGTTGTTTTTTTAAAATCAAAGGCTATAACTCTGAAGTTATTTGTCCCTGCGGCAGAAGACGTTTTCTAGGTTACGCCACTGAACTTGGACATGTTAAAAACCATTTGCATCAGACTAGACACATCAGAGTTATAGCCTTTGATTTTTTAAACAAGAAATCCGTGGATTCACATGTCTCGCCTAACGGGGGTTGGACTTAAAAATAAAACGGTCAATGATGCTTAAATGAGGTTGTAAACATTTTAGTAACTAAAAACAATGGAGTTTGCCTTTTGCTGAGATGACATTTAAGTGCATTTGTTTAAAAGTAAAATGCCATTCTATTAAAAACAAGAGGCCCAAGAGGGCCTGTGGATGCTCTACTGGCTAAAACGGCTCTTACATCAAGGGTTGTCGTCATAAAATTCCCATCAGTATTTTTTTTCAAACATTGCAAAAACAACAGGGATAGGATGGCCTTAGATCGCTCACCTGGTAATCATGGGCAATAAGTCTGCTGTGTCTAGTCTGGCATGGGTATTTTTTTATTTGTCCCACTTCTTGGAATGAAATTTTGTAAAAATGGGGCGGGGTGGTAGGGGACGGGGTTATATTAACATTCTAAACAATATGGTAAAGATCAGATAAAAATGAAGTAACTACAGATTTAACAAAGGAAATACAATATAGCATTTTTCAACAAATCAAGGGCCATAACCTGTCGTTACTAACAAGATCTAGCTGGTTTTCGAACTTGTCCAAGATTTCATTGATATACCGCGATTTGCACAACTAGACATCATACTGAGGCTTCCTGCCAAATTGTGTAGAAAGTTTAGGAGGAGTAGCGCCGACAAGAAATTTAAATGTGAAAATGTCAAGGGGCCGTAACTCCATCAAAAATCAACGAACCGAAAAAAATAATGAAATAAAAAAAAATAATATATATATATAATTTTTTTTTTTAAAAACAACCACCAAAAAATCAACAAAAAACATTTAATTAAAACAATAAATCAATAAATATATCAAATACAAAAAAAAAAATCAAAAAAAAAAAATATAATATATATTTAAAACAAATTTAAACTAAAAAAATGTACAAATAATAAAAAAAGATATACTAATAATAAAAAAAAAAGGCAAAACATCTGGTAAAGTTTGGTAAAGATCAGATGAAAAATGAAAGCCCTGTCGTATTAACGAAGCAAAATATAGCATTTGTTAACTAAATCAAGGGCCATAACTCCGCTGTTACTAGTCCGATCTGGCTGGTTTCGAACTTGTGCGTGCTTTCATTGATATTAACAATATGTTAAAGTTTTGTAAAGATCGGATGAAAAATGAAGGCCCTTGGCCAGTAGAGCTAAAAATCATCAGCTCCAGAAAGTAGGTCAAGGTCATAGATGAAATCCATGCATCCAAAAAGATGCACTACCCAAGACACAACTATGTCAAAATAGAATATGTTTTCTTCCAAAGATTAAGCTATAAATTAGGTTTAAAATATCTAGTGCATAATTATAGTTCATGAGAGAGTGATGTACATGTAACAATTAAAGTTATCTGCCCTTTGCTTGGATGGTGAAGTTCACATCCTCATTTGCTTTGTCACGTTGCAATGTACCACTCAAGATACAACTATAAGCAACGTTTGAAAGGTCTTAGTGCATACAGTTTGTGAAAAAGTGACCTAAACGCAAAAGTTGAAGGTAACAATTAAGTTATCTGCCCTTTACTTGGAGGGTCAAGGTCACTTTCACATTTGCGTTGTCACGATGTGATGTACCACTCAAGATACAACTATAAGCAAAGTTTTAAAGGTTTAGTGCATACAGTTTGTGAAAAAGCGACCTAAATGCAAAAGTTGAACCTAAAAATTATTAAGTTATCTGCCCTTTGCTTGGAGGGTCATGGTCACTTCCACATTTGCTTTGTCACGTTGCGATGTATCACACAAAATACAACTATGAGCAAAGTTTGAAAGATCTAGTGCATACAGTTAGTGAAAACGTGAACTAAACGCAAAAGTTGAAGGTAACAATTAAGTTATCTGCCCTTTGCTTGGAGGGTCAAGGTCACTTTCACATTTGCGTTGTCACGATGTGATGTACCACTCAAGATACAACTATAAGCAAATTTTTAAAGGTTTAGTGCATACAGTTTGTGAAAAAGCGACCTAAATGCAAAAGTTGAACCTAAAAATTATTAAGTTATCTGCCCTTTGCTTGGAGGGTCAAGGTCACTTCCACATTTGCTTTGTCACGTTGCGATGTATCACACAAAATACAACTATGAGCAAAGTTTGAAAGATCTAGTGCATACAGTTAGTGAAAACGTGACCTAAACGCAAAACTTGAACCTAAAAATTATTAAGTTATCTGCCCTTTGCTTGGAGGGTCAAGGTCACTTCCACATTTGCTTTGCCACGTTGCAATGTATCACCCAAGATACAACTACAAGCAAAGTTTGAAAGGTCTAGTGCATACAGTTTGTGAGAAAATTACCTAAACGCAAAACTTGAATGTTGACGCCTCCGCCGCCGCCGCCGGAAAGCAACACCTATGTCTCTTTTTTCTTCGATTAGGCGAGACAAAAACAGTTTTCCGGCCTTAGACTATTCAAGCCAGTAGAGTGATACAGGCCCTCTTGTGCATCTTGTTCCCGGAAGACTACTTAATACACGCCACTCTGTAAATTATATAATTTTAGACATGGAGGTCATCTTGAGTGACAGTTTGGCCATGAACACCAATCACAAATCTGTCTATCCATCAGCAATTTCATAAAATAATATTCTAGTCTAGATGTGAAACAGTTTAATGACAATTGATCACAATATATTTGGAATGGATTGACTCTCTAAGATTTTGGTAGGTCGCCAAAGATCGCCAAGTTGGCTAAAACTATGTAAAATTTATGGAAATTTGATCGTGCAAATATTCATACAGTCTTTCCTATCAAACCTTGCATTCTCAGTACGTTTAATACTTTGATTTATCATAATATATATATGTTATGTAGGGGAAATAACCCTGCAAATGATGTGGCAAATATCGCCGCCAGATGTCACACCGTTTCACTTTGCACGTAATGAAATCAGTTTCTGTCGAACGGATTGCGTTTGCATCGCACCGACTGTGTTTTCACCCGATCATTTTACTTACCACCAGACTAAATGTGTTTGCGTTAAACTGATTCATATTGCATCATGCTGATATACTTTGTTCTGTATCACTTCACAATTTTCGATGAATCGTTTAAGTTTTCATCGTACCGACTTGTATTTGATTGTATTGCATTAGTTTTTTGGTCAAATGGTTTGTCATTGCACTGAATGATTTCTATTTGCGTCGTATGGTTTGACATTTTCACCGTATCATTTCACTTCGAACCGTATCAGTTCACTTTGTAATGAATGAACAGAGTTTACACGTCTCATCGAATCAATATGTACGTCATCAAATGACTTTGCGTCGTATGGTTTGAAATTTTACACCGTATCATTTCACTTCGAACCGTATCAATTCACTTCGTAACGAATGAACCGAGTTTATACCGTATCATTTCACTTCGAACCGTATCAATTCACTTTGTAACGAATGAACCGAGATTACACGTCTCATCGAATCAATATGTACGTCATCAAATGACTTTGCGTCGTATGGTTTGAAATTTTACATCGTATCATTTCACTTCGAACCTTATCAATTCACTTTGTAATGAATGAACCGAGTTTGCACGTCGCATCGAATCAATATGTACGTCATCAAATGACTTTGCGTCGTATGGTTTGAAATTGTACACCGTATCATTTCACTTTGAACCGTATCAATTCACTTTGTAACGAATGAACCGAGTTTACACGTCGCATCGAATCAATATGTACGTCATCAAATGACTTCATGTTGAATTAAATGGCCTGTCATTGAATGGTTTGTAAATATTCACATTTTGACGGTTATGGCTTCCCATACTATGGGCTTTATATTTCATACTGTAATCCTGGAGAACAGTGGTCAGTATTACATTGGAATCTACTCATTATACAAATGTTAATTGCCATTAAATTTGATAATAAAAGAAAATAATTTTGGCTAAAGCGAATCCCTCACAGCCGAAGAAAATTGGATATATCATTGTATGATTATGTAACGCGCATACAGTACTGTATATATCGTAACGTGAGCCGCGCCCTAACACAACTAAAAAATAATGCGCTTTATAGAACTTGCAAAGGAACATTTCCTGTACTGACGCCATTTGTTCAGGAAGAGTGAGGGGTTGGTTTCCCAACCCAGACCTGTAACCTCCGTAACAAACTTATATAATCTCATTGAATGTCGCGAGACCTGCGAACGTTGTCCAATACCACAACGTCAGTGGTATAGCGACACTTGAACCTAGACAAAGTGCCTAACAACTACGTTAACAACTGGTAGCTCTCTTGTAATGAAGTGCAGACTTGGCAAGCGCTAGTCTGACTGCACAACAAACTGCAAAACTGAGTCATTGCCCCCGCCATGGACCAAAAAATAGAAACATTCCCCAACGTGCCATCAAAACTGTTCACCCAATGCGTCGGACCCTAGGTTCTTTCTCCCTGGGCTGCTGGGAGCCGCTAATCATGCTCGATAACAAAAACTGGGGTGAGTGTGGGGGCGCCGCTCACCCCACGACACGCTGACCAAGGTCAACTACGCTTCCGGTAACAACCTGCTGAAACTCCTACGAATAACTAAATTGAGAGACATATATTTTATACAGTTGTATAGCGTGTTATAAGTTACGCATTTGTTGTGTGAGTGATAGTAGACTTGAAATGAGTGACAGGACTGAATAGAAAAACGCAGGAACGCATCGTGACAGCTTCGAAGTAAAGAAAGTGGAGGCTAATGGCGCACAAATCCTAAAAGACCAATCGTTATCGTGAAATGGAAAGGCCATAGAATTTCGTGTGTATGATAAATGGGCTTGCCTGACCAGATGAATAAGACGGTAAGACGTGAATGCCTGATTCATCATCACGTTGACCAGTGCTTCAGTACCAATACGCAATATCATTGCTCTGTGCTAGGCTCAGGGACTCATACTGAAACTGCTAGGCCTACCGGAAACGTCTTAAAAACTGATATATGAGACCTAATAGGAGTGCCTGTCCGACTAAAGGGTCACGGAGGGGAAAACATATTGCAAAAAGAACAGCCACAGCCCACGACTTTTTCATTACATGATCCGTTAACCGTTCACGACGATAGTGCTACTTTGTCTGGCATGGAGAACAATCTAAACTCAATAGTAGAGCCGACAGACTTTCCATCCGCAGAAGGAACCCTAGATGACAAAATATGTTAGGAGAACATGCCCCAAGTACTGAAAACACTTTGACTGTTATCAGCTTTATCCCTAAAAAACAAATTCAATCGTCCAAAAAATAAATAATTAAGTGTTTCCAAGTGGGGATATCAAACTCAAATCACATTCCAAATTCTTAACTAAGGCAACCGGCGAAAATTGGAAATTTACTACCCGTGAAGTATTAAATGAGCCGCCTATTCCAAGTTAACATCAGTGGTAGTGGCTTAATACGAAGATCAGCTGATTGAATAGTGTGTGCCAGAGAACCCCGTTCTTGCACCCATAACTGAGTTGGAACCAGTTCTAAATTCCTCATTTAATACGATGACATCGTAAAAGGGTAGGATACAAATTAAATATCTTACTAAAACATATTATTGGGAGTGGTGCCTATTGGCCAAACATGAGAACCCTGTATACAATGCGGGCCGTCCAGTCAAGAATTAGGTTGGAAGACGTTATGCGGGCCCCATGAAACCCATGCTCGCACTTGCCTTCCACCTCATTACCATAGCTGTTTTACTGACCGCTTCTTTGGCGCCGCCGCTAAGCAGTATATCGGCTGATTCACTTCGCACTGCTATTTAGCTTGTGAACCGCAGTCAGGTCCGGACAGCGCGCAACACCTCCTTACAGCCCGGTCTGAGACACCGGCCCGTCACTTTCCTGCCCGGATAGCACACTACCGCTTGACAAGCTCGATTCATGAAACAGACTAAAACTGAAACCACTAACCAGTTTCTAACCATATCGAGTTTTATTTAATGTAATTTAAATCTCCCTTTTAATGATGTTATTATTGTTATTATAATTATGATTAGTACTATTATTATTACTGATATTGTTATTATTATTTACGCTATTAGTACTGAACCTATTATTACTATTCATTATTACTATTGTTATTATTATTATTATTATTATTATTATTATTATTATTATTATTATATTTGTTTGTCCATTTATTGCAAGTGTAGGTCCAACATCTATTAAACTGTATTTATTTATGGATTGAGTCATTTATTCGGTTGTTGATTAAAGTATTTATTAAAAATGTTATTATTATTATTTACTTTATTTATTTTATTTTATTTCATTCCTTTTTTTTGTTATTATAATTTATTTATTTCATATTATTATTATTTATTATTATTTTGGGTTGTTTTTGGTTTAATTTCTTTATTTTGTTTTTCCGTTTATGTATTTGTTATTTATTTTTTCATGTATTGCTTTATATTTCCAAATAAATTTTATTTGTAGTTATTGTATTGGTGGCTTTCCTTTTCCTGACTGGACGACCCAACTTGTCACACACGAGGTACAAAATAGGATACAAATGTGTATTTATGCTTACAATACTTACCCTTTTCCGGTTTGGTAATAGAATCCATATCTCGAAATATATATTTATAAGTTCATGAAAGTTAAAGTTCCAAACCAGTCTTTATTTTTTGAATAATTCCTGCTTTGATTATTTATTTAGATACAATTCTTCTTCTTCTTCGTCTTTTTCTTTTTTTCTTCTTCGTCTTCTTTTTCTTTTTCTGCTTCATTTTTTTAATAGAGAGATAGCGCATGCGCAATAAACGAAAATACAATAGCAGAGCTAGCTTACAAAACAGTGGGTGCCTCCCAATAACTCAGACTATAACCATGATAACTAGTAATAAGATTTACGAGGGTACTGCCCAGATACAAAGGCTCATTATATCTAGAGAAATGCTGGCCAAGGCCAAAGAATAGACACTGCAGTGTTCCGTACCAACTTTATATTTATATGTCGCTAGCCTGGCACATCGGTCAGGCAGACAATCAGGTACAATGTTTAACATCTGACAGGGATTTGTATTCAGTCCAAATTATTTATCGGTCAAAATTTTTTACTTGTGAGTGTGCTTTCACCAGCCAAAAAGCCAAAGTTACGTCCATATCGTTCATCTTGAAACCGTTCCTTCTCTTAAAAGGACAGTTACTTCCCTATAGTTCATCTTGTAACTGTGCCTTCTCTTAAAGGGACTGCAGGCTATATGGAAGTGTCAGTGGTGTCAAGTCATATATAAGCGAAAACCCTCATACTGGGCGCAAGTTTCATATGAAATGTGCATATGAAGCCGCGTGTTACATTTAGTTTAATTATTGTTTATGGAAATGCTTTGTCCGGAACACTCGACTTGTTTTTTTAAATGAGATTTATATTGCTATCAATTGTACATATAATTCAAATAAAATAAATAAAATGTTCTTTGATCACAAAACAGTTAGAAAGAACCTTTACGCATCAACTGAATTAATAATAATGGAGAGTCGAGACGATCTATTTCATTAACAGTAATTAAATTTGTGTGAATATAAACGGGTCCAAGATGGCAAAGAAATGTCGTTAATTGAATTTTAAATAAATACTTATAGACTTCCATGTTTAATGTATGTTTAACTCGCATATTATATATCAAACCGCCGAGATAAGAATAAATAAGTCAAATTTAAATTCATTAAAAGAAACAACGTTTATTTATTGTGTCAAAAGTCTAAATTTTGTTATGAACTTGCCGGTCACATCCCCACTGGCAAACGTGATGTTTCTGAGGATAAGAGGATCCGGAAATTAATTGCCAAAGCTCCTAAGTATCGCCTTCCATCAAATATTGATTTTAATGCCTGTCGCAATGAAATTGCATGTTCTTTGACGGATTTCTGTACTAAGTGGTGCAAGCGCGAAAATGCAGATAAACCTGCATTTACTGCTTGGATGAAAACTATTTCTGAAATTATTGAAATACGTGTATTATTTTACGAATCAAATCCATCCCTGCTTCCACGGCCGTCTACTTACAATTTACGACACCTTTAGAAGGGTATTCAGAATCTGCATACTAAATTTGTTTTAGTTCCTGCAGACAAAGCTTCCAACAATATAATTATAGTCTGATGATTACATTATATCGATACTTTGAATGCAGAGCTAGCGAGCAGGACTGCTTATCTAACCACACCTTTGCTGGAGAAGGATATTGTTTCCCAGCATATGAACATTATGGAGACTATAAAGGTTTCTGTAAATAGCTCCCTACAATGTACTGGATACACAAACTCCACAAAATTCGACACAAATCACGTTGTATTGCTAATTCAAGTTCATGTACCACGACCAATATATCAAGACCACAGGTTGAAGGAACGTGTTGGGACTGGAAAAAAAAATCAGAAAAAAAAAAAATGAAAAAAAAAATTGAAAAAAAAATCTAAAAAACAAAAATTCTGAAAAAAATATATATATATATTATTTTTTTTGACTACATTTGTACACACACCTCAAAACATCAAATAAATGAAAAACTGTACATCAAAAACAATCCTACCCAAAATTCTAACCCCATATAAGAGATATGGACAAGGTCACTAAGAGCTCGTTGGAGACTTTTCACATCATGTGTTTCCATCCTCGATTACAAATCACACATACAACATTTTTTCAAATCTACTTCCGAGTTCCATCGAAATATGAACATACTTTCCAAAAAAGTTTACTTCAAACCCCAATTCCAACCAGTTTTTTTGCTACGAACATTGAAAGTCCAAAAAGAGCGAACATCACCGAGGTCGGAAGCTTACAATTAGGAGTGTAGTGAATGTACATGGGGTACCACTAGGTTCTTGTGGCTCGATTCCCTGGAGATTTGGGTAGTTAGCAGTTTCCCGCCATCTCAGCTCACATGACCCAGCCAGACGTTATGTGACATCATCCAAGCTCCCTGATTGGTAGCGACTGGACGAGGAGGCGGTCTCTCGAAGTCAAGTGGCCATTGTTCAAGTTGTGCTTCATTAGGGCGGACGACATATTGAGTTTAAACGGACATATACAAGTGGATATATATATTAGTGCCTGACAAGAAGACCTATAGGCAGGTAGGAACACTTTACTGGTGTCAGAAGTGGGATGAACTTCACGCCTGAAGGGAAATTCACGCTGCAAGAGTGCTCCCATAGCTAGCGTTGTGAACTTCACAACGCGTTGAGCGTCTGAGCGGATTTCGCCGTGGCACTCTTCAGCGTGATACCGTCGGCGGTAATCAATAGGATATGGTATCCTAGGAAGCGTTTTTACTTGTCCGGGTGTATTTGCCCCCGTAAAAGTGAATTAAAAAGTACTTTTCGGTGGGGACACGAAAAAACGCTACTGCGCATGCGTGAACAAATGTCTAACAGGAAGTAAGCCATTGAGTTCCGGTGTAAACATTGCAATTGCAGTGGGGGATCCATTGCAGTTTCAGTGGGCAGAGCCTCTTGTGAACATTGTCAAACGTGTTTACGTTTGATAGTGCAGATGTACCAAACGTGTTTACGTTTGAGTATTTGGAATATTTGAAAGATCATTGTATATCACTGTATGGTGTATTAACCTAACGTGTCTACGTTTGAGTATTGATAATATTTATAAATAACTAAAATATTTAATAATTAAATATGTCGGCGGGTGATAGCCTTAACATAAGATTGGTCAGTGAATTGATGCTGATTGATGGCGTGGGTGAGAAAGTGGCAGCAGCCGTGGTAGCTGTGCGGGAAGCACAGGGGGATCTCACTCAATGTGAGTGGGAAGTAATTACCAGGCGACGGGTAAATCTAGAGCGGGGTCCCGTCCTGGACTTCACTGCTAGGGTCCCGATAAAACAGGAAGTGGTCCAGTTAGCCTTGGACTTCACTGCCAGGGTCCCGATAACACAGGAGGTGGTCCAGTTAGCCTTGGAGCAGGGGGACGTTGCTGGGGAGTTGCAGGGCGACGATGCTGGTGTGTCGCAAGGGGAATTAGAAGGGGAGTCCCAGTCGGATGAGTCCTTTTATGATGATATAGAGACGGGTAGTGTACACAGGCAGTTTAGCCTGGAGGACTTTCGCCAAGAATTGTCGGAAACACCACAGCCTGGGAATCCCCCAGGGGGTGCCTCAGTGGCAGCCCCTCTGGCTCAGCGGGGTCAGAGTTACCATACTGAGGACATGGTCCAGCAGTTGCCGGCAACACCACGCTCGGGGAGAAACACACCTATGGCCGCCCCTATGATGCGTAGGGGACATGACCCTCACACAGACACAGAAAGTTTAACCACCCCACTTACCCATATACCCCAACAGTTGCCATCAGTACCACGTCCGGTGGGGAGCACCCATGTGACTACCCAAGTGGCATACGGGGGACAGGGAAATTACTCTTATCAATTCCCAGAGTATTTTTCAGTACAGTACCCCCCTTCGATAGCTTCTATAAAGGATGCAGAGCCTCCCGAGTTAGGGGCAACAGCCCCATATGAGACCCCGAGCAAGGCGGATCTCGAAAGCATGAAAGACATGCTTAAAAAAATTGGCCATCTTGTGGGTGTGAATGTGGTGGACTTTCCGCTGGCCCAACCTACCACTCTGGGGCCGGTTGGGGCAGTGACGCCGTCTCCCACAGTCACAACCATGGGAGACTCCACAACCGTGGGGGTGTCCCCACAGATCGGGGGTACATTCCCGAAAACAATTATAAAGGCAAAAAAGGTGCGCTATGCTGCCTCTTGCTCGTCTTCGTCGAAGGGGATGATGAGAGCTCTGAAGACGAGCGGCACCGCCGGAAGAAGAGGGGTAAAGCCCGGGGATCTAGGGTGGGGGGTACGAGCCCCAAAGTTGAAAAGTCTACCCACAGCCGGAAGGGCAAGGTGGCATCCCCATTGCCGAGTGGTAGAGCGAGATGCCCCAGAGAGGCCCCGGAAGTGCAAAACATACAAGCGGGGAATGTCCCCTACATACAAACATGGCGGATCCCGCGAATGGGATCCCATTAAGTCACTCCCGAAGGCCCTTATATATGATGGGAAAACCGAGTGGCTGGTATTCAAGCAGCGCTTCACCAGCTACTCTAAGAGGAAGGGATGGTCGAAATCCCATCGTATGGAATGCCTGAGCTGGTCCCTGACGGGTAAAGCGGCAGAGTATTGCGCGCTCTTGAAAGAGCGTTACCCAGGGACCACCTTGTCGTACCATCTGTTGTTAGCCCAGTTGGATGGCCGGTTCGGTGGCAAGGAACTTCCGGCCACCGCGCAGGCAAGGTTTCAGCAAGCGGTGCAGGCCCAGGACGAGTCATTAGAGGACTGGGCCGACCGGGTGCTGACGTTGGCCAACAAGGCATTTGTCGATCTACCCATCACATACTCTACCCAGCAGGCGGTGACTCGGTTCTGCCAGGGATTGGCAGCCTGAACGTGTCGAAAACGCGATAGAGCGGGTGAGGTGGCACCAACACATGACGCACGCTGTGTATGGGAAGCCCCGTAAAGAACCCCTGCGGAGCCGGGGTGACGATCATGACACCCCAGTAGTGATTTCGGCGGTTCAGGAGGCGAAGCCCCAGTCGGCCAGTAGGGTGGACAGTGTGCTAGCCAGTATACAACAAGAGCTAGCCACACTGACATGGAAGTTTCACTCGCTGGGTGGCGACCCAAACTCGGGCATGGGACCGTCGGCTCCACATTTGAAGCAGCCTGAAGGCCCACCCACCAATCAGAGGCAATCTAATATATCGGCATGTTTTGGGTGTGGTGAGGTGGGGCACTTCAAACGGGAGTGTCCCAATAAGGGGCAAGGCGACCCATGGGTAGACAGTTGTTAAACGGGACAGGATCGGGGCGGACGGCCGATTCCCGATTCAGGAGGCCAAGCCGGGCAGACATTGAGTAGTAATGAGGCGACCCCGGCACCGGCAAATGCGCGGCCCATGAATAAGAGTCAATGGGCAGTGGCGGACACCTGCGGGGCGGCCCAGCAGGTGCAGAGCCGAAGAGAGGACATGGCTAGTGAGGTAGTAGGTTGGTTTACACGCAATCCTGTGAAGGGCCCGACTAGCCCAGTAGTGGCTACCACCCCGCTGGGGGAGGCACCCCCAGGGTGGGATCGGCACGCCAAACTGGGAGGTAAACCATTCCAGAGAGGGCGGGGTATATGGTAGTGGGATAGGGGATGACAGGGGCGCTCTAGCGAAGCTGAGGCCAGGCACCAGCCTTCCATCTCCATCCATGGCACAGGATGTCCCGGTGGAAACCCAGGGGACTAACAGTCCAGCGGGGCCGGAAGTGGGGTGCCAGGATGGGGAGGGGGAGGTGCGGGTTTGTCAATTGGGTTCTCATTCCCAGTTTAGTATTGGGATTCAAGTGAATGGACTGTTAGTGGAGGCGGTGATGGACACGGGAGCGGAGGTTACCATTATGGCAGATAGGCTTTATTGGTCGGTGAACGACCAATATTAATATGGGTGAGGGTGCATTGGTAATTGATGGTCGAGTCCTTAGAATGAGTACTGGCCAGGGGGATATTGACTGGCAGTATCGGTACTACCTTCTAGGACCGTATGTGGTCAGAATGGACCAGACGAGTTTGACTTGGTTGTTGAGGTTAGTGAACCCCATGGGGCAGTTTGTGGCAAGAAACGCGGAACTGCGGATGCAATGTCTTGGATACCAATGGTACCGGGGTATTGCAACGCGTTTAAATGCCGGAGTTGAGCCAGGGGAACTGCCATGTGGGGAATGCAAGTAACCCCGGGGGCAGTTGGTGTGTGGTAAGAAACCCGGAGATGCGGTTGCACTGTTGGACAAACCTGTTGGACAGGGACATTGCAACACATTGTGGCCGGAGTTGAGCCAGGGGAACTGCCA
This sequence comes from Cyrtodaria siliqua, assembly GCA_037043455.1. Lineage (NCBI taxonomy): Eukaryota > Metazoa > Mollusca > Bivalvia > Adapedonta > Hiatellidae > Cyrtodaria > Cyrtodaria siliqua. Next base: position 118,982 of record JAWPHD010005759.1, on the reverse strand, counting down.
TGTGGGGAATGCGAGTACTGCATCGGGGCGGACAGGAACTGGGGGTGTTTCATCCGAGATGTGGATGAAGCGGTTCCGTTGGCGGCGTCAGGAGCGCAGGGAGTTGCGGGGGTGCACCACGGTGGGATGTCAACTAGTTTGCGGGGACGGGATGTCAGCGGAAAGGTTCCTGGGATGCGGAATTGATCACTCCGCGGGATCCGCAGGAGTTGCAGGGGAGCGAGGCTTTTGAACAAAGCAGCTGTAACCGCCAAGTGATAGTCAAACTGGAAAGGTCGAGCGGTCCAAGAGGGTTTGTAGTAGAACCGGAGGTAGAGGTTCGAGGCAAATGCGGTAAAACCGGATCCAGGGTATATGGTTTACGGGCCGGATACAGGGGCAGATGAGGAAGACCCGTGGAGGCTCTGGGATCCAGGTGGACCCATTGTACGCAACCGTGGGGCGTGCAAGGAGGACCCTTGGATGCCCTGGTATGAGCAGGACTGATGTGCAAACGGGGACAACCGTGGGTACCCTTGGATCCCGGAGGGGGCCAGTCACCAACAGGTGAGGTGGCCTGTTCTGAAGGGACGGCCTGGGATTTTGGGAGCGGGTGCTCCGTCCAGGCGTCACCAGGATGTTAGACCGCGTAAGAATCAATACATGGGAAGGTACCTTTGTATGGTTTCCCCTGGGGTACAAGGACAAAGAGTTTGGTGGGTGACCTCTCTCTTTTATCACTGCACCTGTGGTTCCATGGAAGTTTGGTTAGAGATTCCAAATTGGGGTACCTACCTCAATAGCAGGAGTTGGGTAATCAACCCAGATTTGCCCGGTGAGTCCGGGGGCCAGGAGAGGTGATGTGGAGGGAGGCGCTTCCGCATCCTTGGGGGTGATCCCCCAGGATTCCTGAGAATTGGGGGGGGGGGGGTGTTGTTAGAATTGCTACCCAGTAGGGCGATTCCGCACCCCCACAGGGGAGGCATGGTTAGAGGCGTTGCCTTCCTGCCTTCATACTAGACAAGAAGTGTCAGACTAATTTGTAAGGTAAAGGATGGTTACCCGGGGTTAATATAAATTGTTAGGGATCATTATCAAATGAAGCTCATAAACCAGTTAAGGTATGGTCATCGGGTTCATGGGGTATACTGCGGGTAGGGATTAAGGTCGGTTACCGTTAAGGATCATTTAAAGTCGGTTACCAGGGTTATCTGTAGAGGGGAACTATTAACGTGATATTATCATTATTGTTTTGGGCATATTTTATTGAATTATTGGGAGGCACGTCCGCGGCCGAGAGGGGGTGGGTCACACAGGCTCCGGTGGGCAGGGTTGGGGGAGGTTCCCTCATCACCTCGGGGTCATGTTGGTGGTGGGTGTTTAAATCAGGCTTTTGCCCGGGTCCAGGGGTGGTACTCAAACGGGGGACGTAAGAACTTAAAAAAGGGAAGTTAGCGCTCACCAAGGCAAAGTTGTGCTGAGGGCTAGTGGGGATCCCCCCGGCGGGAAGATCCTTTTTATAAAGTGTGGGGGGGGGGTGTAGTGAATGTACATGGGGTACCACTAGGTTCTTGTGGCTCGATTCCCTGGAGATTTGGGTAGTTAGCAGTTTCCCGCCATCTCAGCTCACATGACCCAGCCAGACGTCATGTGACATCATCCAAGCTCCCTGATTGGTAGCGGCTGGACGAGGAGGCGGTCTCTCGAAGTCAAGTGGCCATTGTTCAAGTTGTGCTTCATTAGGGCGGACGACATATTGAGTTTATACGGACATATACAAGTGGATATATATATTAGTGCCTGACAAGAAGACCTATGGACAGGTAGGAACACTTTAGGATTTTGAAATATGCACTGACGCGGAAAAGCCGATAAAACTCTCATTTTAGGGATACCAGCAATATTTTTACATGGGATCGTTACAGTACGTATTCATTGATCGATTTATAGCAATTACCTGCATTTATATCCGTCAATAGCGCCCAAAAAGAAGATTCTTCTCGCGGAACGTGTACATTTTGCCCCAGTTTTCGCACCGTTTTCGAATCGGATTACTCGGTTATTTACATAACGTTTCGTACATGGCCGTTTCGTACCTGCACGTTCGTACCCAATGCGTTAGACCCGGCTTGTTATATGCGCATATGACAGAGAACGGGAACCAAACTTTTATGTAAACAATTGAATGGAATTGAATTGTTATGTAACCTCAGAGGTTATAAATATGAATGCAAAACAGTTGCAGGCTGTAGATCTGTGTCTAAATAGACACAATGTGCTTATAACAGGACAGGCAGGGACTGGTAAGAAATTTCTGTTGAAGAATGTGGCCCAATCGTTGCGTGAATCAGGCCATTATGTACAACTTACGTGCACTACAGGTATTGCCACAATCCTGTTTCCCAGGAGTTTGGAAGCCACAACAATACATAGATGGTCAGGGCTGGATGACGGACGATATGAGGCCTCAGAAATAGCATCTGTTATTAAAAGCAGTCCCAAATTTGTGGCCACTTTAGAGCGTATTAGACAAACGGACATACTTATCATTGATGAAATTTCAATGTTGTCGGTGAAAATGTTTGATCAGTTGGAACACATCTGCTCATCAGTAACGAACTCCACAGAATATTTTGGTGGAATACAGATTATACTGTCGGGTGATTTCAACCAGCTACCCCCTGTTGCTAATCACCTCTACAATGACGCTGGAGAACTGTGTTTTAACAGTGATGTGTTCAAAAAATCTATCCAACACACAATTGTCCTGGATGAAATTGTCAGACAAACAGATGCTTCTTTTGCAATGATCATACGTTTCAACAGGTAGTGTCGACCAGCAAGTGATTGATTTTATGAAAGATGTTCAAAGACCTATTGCGGACTCGAACAGCGTCAAATTATTTTCAAATAATTTACTAGTGAATACATTCAACAGGGATAGAATAATGGAAGCACCTGGGTGTGTGGTGGAGTTTATGTCGCCAGACCAGTGAGAGAAAAAGTACCTGGGAAAACTTACAGTACGAACAACATTATGGCTGGGATGTCCTGTCATTCTCTTAAGAAATCTGTCCGGTTTGCTAGTGAATGGACTACGAGGCAACAGTTCCCGTAAAACCTGAAAATATGGCCCAATTTTACAGAAAGGTTCACGAACATCAGACAAGTGTGCAATACAGACTAAATTGCATGTCGTGTTTTAAAGATGAAAATCTTACAGAATGCCATTGGTATATCTTGTACATTGTATTTGTTGCAATAAGAAAGTTTATTTCAGATAAAAAAAATCCAGAATCTTTCCAACAAGTGAACGAGACATATCAAATAGAGAAATTAATGAAGCTTCAAAAGCAAGGATAAGATATGTTGGGGGATATTGCGTAACCAAAGTTAGACAAGAACAGCTCTCGATTCTTAAACAGACAATGTATTCACCTCAATTCAAGGACAAACTCGGTACCAACGGGCCAATGATAGTTTAAAAATTCTTAACAGTTTCCGAGAAGAGGAAGAGCATCTAAAACCGACATCAGCAGACCCCAGTTCGTTAATGGATACCATCAGAAAACAATACGTAAATAAACATTTCGGACCCATTATTCTTTTTTTTGTAGCGCTTTGTGAACTTTGCTTAAAACTTTTAATTGACAAAAACTTTAACGAGGCAGGTGAAAAACTCCATGAACAGTGTTGCAGTGAAATACTGAAATCAAAACCATTACGTGAACAGTATGTAAAAATATGTTCCACATACACAGATTTGTCGACCACTCAAGTATTCGAGGAGGACATACATTCTGCAGTTTGTGCCACTATGGACCATATGCTAACAATGGGTTCAATAATGGAACTTTTATTTTAAATGCTGATAAAAACGTTTCTTTTTATCATGCTATGTCAGTTCAGAAGTGATCTTCTGCAGTCATTCAGTGTTGCTAAACCAATGTCACACAGAAAGCAAGTTCAGATTAGAAAGGAAAAACAGGCAACCATGCAATCGTTGACATATAAAAGTTTTTAAGATGGGTTACAAATAAAACAAAATGTTACTAGTTTATATTTATTGGAATAAGCTGGCCATGGCTTTAACAATATATAGTGTAAAATAAAATGTGTAGTTAATCAAATTGGAACATTTCAGGTAAATCCAATGTTCATAGTCCAAACTAAATTTAAATTGTAACTGACCACTGTACAGTGTAAACCCTGGGAACAGATGTTCACAAAGACTCCAAACTAAGTTTAAATTGTAACTGACTACTGTACAGTGTAAACCCTGGGAACAGATGTTCACAAAGAAACCCTGGGAACAGATGTTCACAAAGACTCCAAACTAAGTTTAAATTGTAACTGACTACTGTACAGTGTAAACCCTGGGAACAGATGTTCACAAAGACAAGTCTTAAAATTAAAAACTTCTTGCATAGAAAATAAAGTTCTTAGAATATTTTAACTACACTATGCTGTGTCCGCGAAATACCGCGACACAAAGTTTATAGACGATTTTAAAGTTCTTCGCGTTCCGATACCACAACGTCTTGCACAGTCAATAGTTGTATTTGAAAACTTCTTGTAGGATTGCACCAATGTGGACCACCGCAAACGAGATCCTGATGAAGTCATGACGACGACGACAGACCACTAGGCAACACATCTCCTCATGCATCGATACCACAACGTCTTGCACCGTCAAAACTAGTATTTGAAAACTTCTTGTAGCCGTATCCCCAAAGATTGCACCAATGTATACCCCGCAAACGAGATTCGGATGGAGCCATGACGACGACGACAGACCACTAGGCATCTCATCTCCTCATGCTTTTCACTGAAATATATACACGACAAGCCAAAGACACTGGTACCAAATACAATATAAACAACAAACACAGGGGAGGGTGGGTGGGTTAGTTTGGAGATAACAATTAAATAGCGATTTTCAGAACACAAAAACAGATCGATACTTATAAAATGGCGATCACTGCAAAGAGAGGTTAATCAAATTGGAACATTTCAGGTAAATCCAATGTTCATAGTCCAAACTAAATTTAAATTGTAACTGACCACTGTACAGTGTAAACCCTGGGAACAGATGTTCACAAAGACTCCAAACTAAGTTTAAATTGTAACTGACTACTGTACAGTGTAAACCCTGGGAACAGATGTTCACAAAGACAAGTCTTAAAATTAAAAACTTCTTGCATAGAAAATAAAGTTCTTAGAATATTTTAACTACACTATGCTGTGTCCGCGAAATACCGCCACATGCCACATGCCACTCGGCATGTGTATGCCACATGCCGCGTGGCACCGCCAAACATAGGGGAAGCGGAACACAGCTTAGATAATAAAAAACCTCCAAAGAGGTATGACAGACGTACTTCAACCAAGAAGCGATTATGTCATGTCATATACATAAACAAAATCAAAAAACCTCCAAAGAGGTATAACAGACATACTTCAACCAATGAAGCGATTGTGTCATGCCACACGCCGCGTGTCACCGCCAAACATGGGGAAAGCGGAACACAGCTTAGATAATAAAAACCTCCAAAGAGGTATGACAGACGTACTTCAACCAATGAAGCGATTGTGTTATGTCATATACATAAACAAAATCAAAAAACTTTAAAAATCAACCAAAAAACCTCCAAAGAGGTATAACAGACATACTTCAACCATTGAAGCGATTGTGTCATGTCATATACAAAAAGCTACAAAAAGCACAAACAAAAACCTCCAAAGAGGTATAACAGACATACTTCAATGTCGTCATAATTTATAGCTACGGAGAGTTAATATAACCCAAATAGGGTAAATATAAAAAGTATCTATATGATTGCAAAGCCACAGCCAATCTTAAAGGTTGAATGTATAATTTCTTCAATTTAACTTATAAAAAATTGAATTTCTTGTTGTAAACCATTCACAAACAAGGCTTGCCTTGATAATAATTGTACATCATCCCAATACAGCATTGCTTAAAAACAACAAACACATGAACTTTTATAAGATTTCAATATTTAACATGAAAAACCTTGACCTTTGCTTCGTTAGGATTAATTTAAAAGCCTCAAGTTAAAATAATGCTTGGGCAGCCCCACTAGTTATCATCCTTAATAGAAATACAAATTACCAGGCAACAAAGCATCATCTACTTCCTTGTTCCTGAACAATGAAATGCCACTATATAAATTCATTTGCAAGAAATTAAGCAGTTCAATATATATTACCAAATTCAACACAAGATAGTGTTATAGGCCTACTTTGATGACATTTACAATAGAAAACTAAATGTCCATAAACTCTTCGACCAAAAACGGCAGGAGCCCAATTGTATACAGTTCCGTGTGACATATTCACTTTGGCTTTCATAGTACGAGTCTGGTCTGCAATTAACTTAGTTCATAAACCAGGTCTAAAAGTTTGTTCCTGGCTACCATTTATACTAGCAAATTGTAAACGGAGAGCTAAACATATGATACCAACTACTGAAGGTCTCTATGGTATGTCTCGCAACCGCATGTTCGATACCCAGTTATTCGACATAGGAACATTGTTGATTGGCCTTTCGACATCGTGATGGTGACAAACTGAAGTGCAAGGTATGGCGTAAAATAACCTATAACACAGAGATCTAATTATAATTAAAACAGCATCAGCCACCTCTCTGTATAAAAACAACAGCCACTGAATGAAAACATCATTGTACGCAAACAGAATAAATGTGTAAAGCTGACCGCTAGACGAAATAATTTAGGACATTTTATACTGTTATAGCAGCAGCAGACACAGCAGTAAGTAGAAAAATATCTGTAATAAGCAAAACAAACTGTGACATATATCTATCAATTTGACAAAAGAAAAATAGCATAGACCTGCAACCAACACGCCGCCAGTTGTCAATAATAAGCACATGCAGTTGTATTATAACCTATTGTCAATATACTTCGACATAAACACTAGTGCGGAGATATCTAAGTCCTGGCTGGGTGTAAAATAACATAACGGGTAGTATATACCGTTTTCAGCCATTTCAGACTCCTGGTGTAAAGTTAGTATATTCATTAACCAACATTCATGCATTTGCATACTCCAAGTGTAAAAAGGGACAATTTATACCGGTTTGTTATAACTGCAACAACAAAAAGCGAACCACTTTACACACACTAAGAATTTGGTTCACTTTAATTCATTCCTGTTAGGCGCCATATAACCTTTCATGTGTTGGTGCGCCTTAAAACCCAATTCAGTTCACTTTAATTCTAAGCCGACACCCACTGTAGAAAAAGCATATTTCTCTAAAGTTAATAGAAAGAATGTATGTTCTGTGTTGTTGTTATCTGTTGTTGTTGCCGTAGTTTTTAATTGAATTAAAAACCATAATAAAGTGTTTAAAAATGAGCCCTGTTCCCTTAGCGTTGAGACATCTGTTCATTTAGCCACAAATTTGCCAAACCAGTTGGCTACTACACTCGCAGTCTGCGTCTTCGCCTTACACATTCTGATCCTGGTTGACCTCCCATGATCACACGATTAAACATTTTCCCACAAACTCTTGAGATACCACGACATAACGCTGTAAAGCGAGTGGCTTTACATAAATCTTGGACTCTTAAGACTGTATTTTCGGCAAAACTGATTACTGAAATAAATTGCTAAAAAGAAAAACACCTGGCAAATTTATCTAAACAAAAACATGTTTGACCCTGAAATTTAGCCCTGTGAAGGTAAAGCAAATACAGAAATTAAAGCACAATATAAAAAGAATATTTGCTCATTAAGTCACTATGATATTGATTACAACTATAAAATATCTTATAACTCAACAACTCAAAAGCTATGAAAATTGATTTGCATCCGTTTAAATGCAGATTTTATGTCCATTGTTCCCAGTAATGCCACGGGACCAATGTTACTTGGTCAAAAATGCTAGAGTGCCGTTAGAACCATTATCTTCAGATCCACTCTTATCTTGCATTTCTCTTGTCCCTCTCCCCTGAGCATACGGACTTTGCGATACTTTTTTTGGCATGATCTGAAAACAGTGGCAAATGGTTTAATGATGCTACTGAATAACTCCAGTAAGACAGGATAATGTTTATATATTATTATTTTTATTTTATTTTTTATTGTTTATTGATTATATATATATATATATATATTAATATATATTAATATATATTAATACTGTCGTGAGCTTCAATAAATTGACTAAATTTAATATGCAATAACAGAACATTATATTTATGTATTTTTTGTTTTTGTTTTTTAGAATAATGTTAGGCTATGTCCCAGAAATCGACATCAACACATTGCAACATTCTGACGCGATAGCCTTGCGCTTGCAATGCCACCCTATATAATGCCATACTTATGTTAGGCTATTTCAGACAAATGGAAATTAACACCTCAAGTTCTGACTCAAATATTACACCTACCTCTCGTACATTATTTAAAGATATGTGTTACTATACTATAATATTTTTCTAGAACTGAAGCTAAGTTATATCGCCGCCTTGGCAAGGTCATCCACCATCCAGCATGTCCCGGCCGCTTTATCAACGATAAAACAAACACATTTAGTAGTTTACAAATGCATATACAACGTTATTTTATTTACTTTTTATTCTTATTATTATATTAGTCATCTAAATTAAATGTGCATATACGATAAGGCCAAAGCATCCTGGATGAATGATGTAAAAGAAATCGATGTGCCCATTGTCACACTCATCCAATAACACTTGATGCGTATTAACAATTTGTTTCGAGATAGCATTTAAATACCGTGATTTCCAATTGTAACACTGTACAGCTAACTTGGAAAGAATTATGTTAGGCTATGACCCAACAATTGACATCCACACTTTCCTTTAATACAATATTGTAATATTGTTGACTTGTGTTCGATACAGAAATGACAAAATAATCTGGAATCAACTTTCATTTAAAAGCAATAGCACATACAGTGGCATACTTCTGTTAGGCTATGACAGAAGAATCGAAATAAACACTTTCGTTTCAAAACTGTGTTATTATATACACATAAATACCTGTCGGATATTATTTAAACATAATGTTACACATACGTATAATTTGATATGTCTAAATAAGTTCACAGCCTTGGCAAACCTGCACGATTCCAAATTCCAATCAACAACCAGAGTTGTCGTTCCTTTTGCATTGTCTGATTGAGAATTCCTAATCGGTCAACATCGTAGCACAATACGGCCATTGCGTACATAAGCAGGGTATACCGTCCGACATGTAACAATTATTCAGCATTAATATTTGATGCGTATTATCAACAAGTAGTTTGGAGATAACAATTAAATACCGATTTTCAGAACACAAAAACAGATCGATACTTACAAAATGGCGATCACTGCAAAGAGAGGTTATGCGTTAGAATTACACGTTCATAATAATCGCTGTTTTCCACCCCCTGAAATAATTAGTATTTGTTCCCTAGTAGAACAAATCCCAGTATTGAAGATGACATCACTGTAAATAAACAAATGTCACATTCTTTGTTAAAAGGGTTCCTTATGAAAAAGACACCAATATTCAACTCAATGACAAAGCTACAGATCTCAAAATTCTGTACAGCCTATGGTATCAAAACTCAAAAAAAAAAAAAAAAAAGGTGAACTGAGTGATATTCTTTCAGCTACGCTTCTACAATCTTCCGGTATGACCGTCTCTTTTGTACTTCATCAAGTAAATCCCGAAGAACCATATACAGCTGAGCCTCAAGCCAGCACAGTCATCACTTCAGCTGAGCCTAGCACATCTGTGCATAGCACTTTAGCTGACCCTCAGGACAGCATGTCAGTTGAGCACACGATTTTCGCTGAACCCAGCGTTCCAGCTGAGCCCAGCAGTTTAGATGAGCTTCAACCCAGCACATCAGCCGAGCCCAGCATACCCATAGGCACAGATGAGGATGAAGTTTGTAAAGTATGCCAACAAGTAGCGAAAGAAGGTGTTGAATGGACTGAGTGTGCCAGCTGTAAACTGTATCTTCATAGGCACTGCGCAAAATTAAGATTAAAAAGGAAATGGGAATATTTCATGAAAGAGGGAGTGGAATTTTTCTGCAGTGGGTGCTCATAATGTAAAAGTAATAAGAGTTCTATCCCTCGGTATATATTAGTGCATAAAATACACGTCTACGAACAGCAAGACGATTTTTTGATATGTGCCATCCTCCGACTAGGGTGCATCTATAAACGTCCGTATGTAAAAAAAAAAAGCACCCAAAGACGTCAAATAAATGAGACTATGTTATATACGAGTATATACACTGTATACAAACTACGGCAATGTGGCAAAAACTGTTTATTTCAATACTTACCAAGTAGTACAACTCATATTTGCTGTAAACTGTACTTTTTTACGACAGAAGATAGAAAAAAACGCCAATGGAACCTGTGTTTACATTTGACTGGTTACCGGACTTACCAAAACCCGCGGAGGAAAACGGGAACCAACACACAGCCTCATTTAACGATGTGTTGAATCGCAACTTCTCCGTCAATTGTGGACAGACCTACTTCTCTGGGCAAAAAGTACACGTTCCGCGAAAAGAATCTTCTTTTTGGGCGCTATTGACGGATATAAATGCAGGTAATTGCTATAAATCGATCAATGCATATTTCAAACTTCCGACCTCGGTGATGTTCGCTCTTTTTTGGACTTTCAATGTACGTAGCAAAAAAACTGGTTGGAATTGGGGTTTGAAGTAAACTTTTTTGGAAAGTATGTTCATATTTTGATGGAACTCGCAAGTAGATTTGAAAAAATGTTGAATGTGTGATTTGTAATCGAGGATGGAAATACATGAAAAGTCTCCAACGAGCTCTTAGTGACCTTGTCAATATCTCTTACATGGTGTTAGAATTTTGGGTAGGATTGTTTTTGGTGTACAGTTTTTCATTTATTTGATGTTTTGAGGTGTGTTGTACGTACAAATGTATTAAAAAAAACAAAAACAAAGAAAAAAATCAGAATTTTTTTTCAGTCCCAACACGTTCCTTCAACCTGTGATCAAGACTATAGCCGAGTTGATCATATGCTGTTATTTCCCTTATCACGAGTTCACTCCCTTCGAAAATCGATTTCCGATCACTTCCGGTGAGGTAGTTTTCTATTAAAAATGGCTGACAAAGGATCTACTGATGCGTTTGACCCAGATAAATGTAAAGTACGTGACCTTAGGCGTTTTTTAAGAGATCATGGAGAGTTCGTATCGGGAAATAAATCCGAACTGATTCAACGAGCGAAGGGAGCTTTACAGATCGGGGTTAAACCGTTGAAAGAAATAGCTCAAAACGACGAAGAAATTGCCAATCGACGCAAACATGAAAAATTGATTACACCGTTTGGGGAGGATTTACCGGACCCCATGTTATTGAAAAGTAACTGGACTGGTTCTGTCGACGATATTCCGTCCATAAATGAAAAGGACTTGTACACTTATTTGGTGCTGAACACGCAGAGAACATTTGACCATGACCAAATGAAAGCCAACAGGGCATTGAAAGCAAAGGTGTTTTTCAAGGATGGACATGTTCACAGCTTACAATATCATCAAATTACAGGCAATTGTAGTCACTGTTTTGTTAAATGTAAAGTAATGCCCTCCATCTCTACACAGAATGAAAACCAAAAGCCTGACTATGATGTATGGCTTTGCATGTCAAAGATGTCAGGACAAATCCAATCAGCTGGTTGTTATTGTAATGCAGGGTAAGACATATTACTTTTTAAATTTAAATAAAAAATATTTCAGTCTGGCTTGTTCTGTTGTCTATTATGTTCTACGGCGGTCAATACTTGACAATGGATATACATATTATAAGTTACCAAACTCCAAATAAAATTGTGTAACACTGGACTTTAAAGTAAACCAGTGGTCTCCAGTACACCAAAGTATTCTGCATGAGGCTATAAACCGAGGACCCCATCTGTGTATGACTGGTGTTAAATGGGACGTAAAATGCCACACAATCTTTCGTAATCATAAACCTGGAGTGTGTGCTCCAGTGGTAGAGCGTCGAACTCCAGATCGAGAGGTCGTGTGTTCGATCCTCGCCGTGGCCACGTTATTTATCCTTGAGCAAGATAATTAATCCACATTGCTTAGTACTGGTTCTACCCAGGAAGCCATCGAGAGTGATTAATCTAAGTTGCAAGTACTTGTTTCGCAATCGATGTTAAATAAATATGTTTAAACTAAACTAATCATAAGCCTCACACAAGGATATTATAAACGTTGTAGCATTTGGTTCACACCTAAGTAATTTAGTTGTTTTTTATTCAAATATTATAAAGCGAATGTCAGTTATGACTAAGCAGGCATTTGTGACAAAATTGGCATATTTTTGTTTTAATGTTTACATAAATATACTTTCAGGGAAGGTGAATCATGCAGCGACATAGCTGGGATGCTCTATGGACTGGTCGACTTATCGGAGAAGAAAAGAGATGGATTATTTTCTTCAACCTCCACAGAATGTGGGTGGATAAAACCATCGCGAAAAAGTAAACTGAGTCCAAAAAAATCGCAGGATTTAGCATTCAAAAAACACAAATTTAATGACACCTCACGTGAATCAGTTAAACAAAAAATTATGCCGAAAAGAGATTTCAAATCTGTAGATTTAAAAAGATTCAGTGAAAAGCTTATTTCTGTTAATAAACATGCTGCATGGCTATATGCGAACAAATTCTCTTTGCCAACGCCCCAGCAAGAAACACAGAAAGAAGAAATCCCCAAATTACATAATGTAGAATATGTGTACAGAGACAATGTAGATTTGAGTGTGGCAACGTGTGTATCTAATGTTACCAGTTATTTTAGTAGCTTGAAAGTAAATACTTCTGCTTGTGAAACAATAGAAAGAGAATCGCGAGGCCAGTCAAACAACAGTGACTGGCACATAGCTAGAGTAGGCCGTCTAACAGCATCAACTTTTGGAACTATTTACAAACGTAAAGAGGATACACCACCAGATTGTTTGGTAAAAACTCTCATGATATATGATGACAAGGAGTATGATGGCCCAAGTGTTCGTTGGGGACGGTCGCACGAGCGTGCAGCGCGCAGAACATATGAGAACATTCAAAAGAAAAAACATGAAAATTTCAAATGTAACGAAAGTGGGTTATGTGTAAATGCAAAGTATCCGCATCTTGGAGCAAGTCCGGATGGACTAGTGTCATGTAAGTGTTGTGGTGAGGGTTTGATCGAGATCAAATGTCCATTTACATGGAGATTCAAGTCCCCATTACAGGCCAGCAATGACTCCCTATTGTCATGCACTATCGAAGACGGAAAACAAAAACTAAAGAGGAGACATGCCTATCATTTCCAAATTCAGGGACAAATGGCGATATGTCAGCGAAAGTACTGCGATTTCTTTGTGTGGACACTGAAGGGATTTTCAGTGGAAAGAATTCAATTTGACAGTGAATTCTGGGAAGACTGTGTACAGAAATTAAACTCGTTTTACTTGAAAGCAATTATTCCTGAACTGTTTTCCGAGCGTGTTAAACGTGGACTAAAATTATACTGAATCGCACTATTATTAATTTAAATATTTAAAAATTATGCAAGTTCATATGCAAGTTGCCACATAATTCAATACATAACCAGGAAAACAAAGAAACTGTCAGTTAAGTTTTATTACAGACAAATGTCATAACTTTATGAAAAATAAAATTTGGTTTGAGCAAGATCTAATGACTGCACTATACAATATATCATTCAAAATTTATTATAGGATTAAAAAACATTTATTTTTCTGGCCTTTATGCATGTGTAAAGAATGTCAAATCACAAACAAATTGAATGACTTTATTTTCCATTTGTGAATGATTTCACATTCTTTACAAATGCAAAAAGACAATGAAAAATTAATTCAATCCTAATAATTCCAACAACATGAACAATTCACAAAAACATATGTCGAAAATTTGTAGATATATTCAAAATCTCCAAACTAGTCGTATTGAAATACCGTTTTCCGTGAAAAACAATGTCATAAATGTTTTTATCATATAACATGGCTTTTGGGAGTGCAATAAAGCCACGACTTATTTCTCGTAATACACTAGTGTATTACAGATGCAAATGAGGACCGAATCACTGTTTGTATACAGTAAACTCGTTGGATAAAAGATATAGGATACTCGGCAAGAGCCGAGCCGAGTATCCTATATTTTCTTGCCGAGTATCCTATATTTTTTATCCAACGAGTTTATTAAAGTCAATAATACAGTCACTCATGTAAGATCCTCTATGAGTGTTCCGATTTGCACTTTATCGATATGTAAAAGATGATCACATGGTGTGATTTTACCAAAGAAAAACAGTGAAATGTATCAAGTTGGAATTATTTAAATGATAATGTTTATGTCTGTTGAAATGTTATTACACCAATTTATATGGATCTGCTCAACAATTTTTATATGCAATTGTGTGCTTTAAAATATGGCATTTATTGTATTAACAATAAAAAGTATCATTTCAGATTCTGGCTTCATGTTTATAATTTTGACCGTTCATGCATTCATTTGAAAATTCCAGGGTGATGAAAAGAAACCGAAAAAGTGCTTTCTTCACACATGTAAATCGGGGGGAAAGTGCTGCCTAATTTACAATTATAAGTAAAAAAAAATGTACTGAATGTAATACTTTTTCTGGACAGCATGAAATATGTCGTTTAAAAATATTTGAAGTATACAGCAATTTTCCGGTTTCTTTTCAGTATGATTTTTGAAAAACTAAGAAATGAAATTGCATGATGAAAATGAAGTCCCTTTCGACACATATAATGTCATTTAATTGGGACAGCCACCTCAAAGGAAAATGAGATGAGGATGAAAGTGTATATTCTTATTAAATATTGGTCTTTTGATACACAACAGCAACGCTTCAACAAAATTGAATTGATATTTTATTCATGTCATAGAGTGCTACCAAACTGGTTTGCTGCATTGTTACCTATCAGTCACTAGAGGTGGCTGACAGTTTGAAAATTTACTGCACAATTTCAAAATCTTCGATGCCTGTCCAGCAAGTGTAATTGGTATGTTTCCCTGCAAAATTCTGAAGTTTTTCACGCGTTCTATGGCTCGTTCAATGTGTATTCTTAAATTTGCAATTCTACGAGTTTCTTCAACCTCGCGCTTAGTTAAACGCCTATATTTAGTTTTAAAAGGGGGGATAATCACTTCAATTCCTCTAGGGGTTGTTAAGTCTTTTATAAGAAATCCCTTATCAGCCATGATGGCATCCCCTTTTTCACAGAGATCAAGAATTCCACTTTTTTTGGTTAACTGTTTATCACTTATACTTCCGGCCCAAAGATCAGACACAAATGTAATTACACCACGCGGATTAATTTCAATTAGGGCCTTGTATGTCATGTGGGACTTGTATGAAGAATACATTAAAGAGCGATTTGACAGAGATTGTGGTGTTTCTGTGTATACTTCTGTGCAGTCAATAATTACATGGCAATTTGGATATTTTACTTTAAATTGTTTTGGCATGGTTAAATTATTAACCTCTCTTTCTGGCCAATGAAGCAGGAAGTTAAGTTTCACATCTAAATAGTCGATCCACCTTGAAACAATTTTGCTGCACGTTGATTTAGATATTTTAAAGCGCCCGGCAAGATCTTCTAGAAGTAATCCTAAGCGAAGACGCATCATAACCATAAAAAATTCGTCTATCAACCTAAGTGTACGACGCCTACCACGGTTTCCCTCGGCATTCTCAGCATATATGTCATCCATTTCATCAAACAAGGAATAAAACGTGCCACTATTTGGTATTACCGTATAAAACATAACTTTCTCTTCAGAATCACTGATATCTTCAATAGTCAGATCTGGTTTTGATATTTGGAGTTTGACATTACATGTTTTTATAGATGGTGTATCCAACACAGGGTTTTCTTTAAAAATATACACAAAGTCAGTCTGTGTACCTACATCAACAGAGACCTTTGATGTTTGTGTGATCATGTCTATTCTATTTACAACATCTGTTTGATCACATTTGTTCAACACATCAGAAATGTATTCTGGTGTGACATGTTTACAATAGTCATGAAGGAAGACTGACATGTATGAATTGAAGAATGTCCTGTGTGTTTGAATGATGGACCTGGGTCAGAAACATTTTCGTCTTCTGAAATACTCTGATCAGTGGTAAAGTCTGGTGATGCACTGGTCTCTGGTTGTAAAGTGGCAGCTTCATAATCATCTCCAACCTGAAAAGGAATAACAACACATTTTTTTAATCAAAATAATGTCCCAACAAAAGTTACTGACATAAATTGTCAAAAGAGAAGTACAACACATATCAGAATATGTAGGGGAAATTGGAGAAACAATTGTTTTGCTATAATAAAATACCTCATCCACTTCTTTTATACAAAATTACATCTATTAAGATGTCAATTAAATCTTTGAAAAATAAATTAAACTATAAAGATATATACCATTGACGAATTGAATGATTTGCCCTGGAAAACAGATGGAACTTCATTCTTTCCCGTCTTTTCTCCATTACGAAAGTGGTAAGAACAAAGGCGATCATTTTCACTGTAGACATACTGGCCGTAGCACAACTTTATTCGCCGAATCCACACACGCCTTAATGTCTGGCTTGCTGGAAATCGGTGCAATCGAATATTACGTTCTTCTACAACCTTTCCAGCATAATTGGAGCACACACAGCAATAATGTCTCTTCTTTTCTGTCGATTTTGGAACGTTCGATAACGAAATTGCGTTTTCCATTTTACTTCCTCGTTTGCTCACCGGAAGTAAAAGTCGGTATATTTCTTCTCTTTTTCCGCTGAAGAGTTCGTAATGGGAAATAACTCAACCATTGTTTGCGAAACAGGGCTATTGACTTCCTGACTTTCCGCGATTAAAGAACATGTTATTAAATATTGCAGAAAGGCTTTTGAAAAATCAGGAATCTATCTGTTTTGGTCTTTCAAAAACTCTGGAGAAGTCCTTGATAAACTACGGTGTAAGCATTTTCATGCCTCTTCTCTACCACATAATCTAGTCAAAGATAAATTGCTTCAGCTTATTCAGAAGACATTTGCTAGAGAAGATACAACTTGTCTGTCAGGGCTTTCTTTACAAACGCCCCTATTGAACATTATAATTTGTGGACTTGTGCCGATGTTTGTAGAGCGTTATCTTTCCTTTTCGATAACATCTTTATAAGATACGGTAAAACTGTTTACCGCCAGGTTGTTGGTATTCCTATGGGTACTGACTGTGCGCCAGTTGTCGCAGATTTGTTTTTGTACTGCTATGGAAGAGATTTTATGTTTAGTTTGTCACCTGTTAGCCAGAGTGAAGTTATTGATGCGTTTAATAATACATCTCGGTATCTAGATGACATACTCAATATTGATAATCCGTTCTTTGCTCATATGGTTACTAACATTTATCAACCAGAACTCACGTTGAATAAAGCCAACAGTTCGGATACTGAAGCAGCATTCCTCGATCTTCATCTCTCGATTTCTAATGATTTCATACATACTAAAATCTATGATAAGAGAGAGAGGACTTCAACTTTAACATCGTTAACTATCCACACCTGGATGGGGATGTACCTCGTGCTACATCATACGGGGTTTATTTCTCCCAGCTTATTCGTTTAGCTAGAGCTTGTAATGATGTTATAGACTTCAATGATCGAAATGAAGTTATTACAAGTAAACGTCTTCAGCATCGTTTCGTTATCACAAACTACGTAGATCTTTCTCAAAACTTTACCGCCGCAATGGAAACCTACTGGAGAAGTACAACACCAACCTCAAAATCTACTGCGACTAGGAATATCCCAACCCATATTTTACGGAGATGTGGTCTATAAATTATACTTCGTAAGTTAAAGGGATCTGGCGGATTTCCTGAACACTTTACAAAATTAATCAGGAAGTTCGTCAGAAAATGGTACGACCCTTTAGTATTACAACGCACTGCGTGTTTAGTGATTGACCCCTCTACAGTCAGTCACTACGCTTCACTTTTCCCTTGTGCGGTGACTGAACAACCTCTTGGGTCTCTATGATTGCACCTACTGAAACCCCGACCAAGGGAGGTAGGTACATGAGCTTTCGTTCCTCGGGTTTTCTGGTCGTACCCTAGATTGGTTTTCTCTTTGGCTGCAACTGCTGTGGTCGTTCAGTACAATTCTGGATACATCCTGAGATGTTTCTTATTTTGTATTTTAAATAGCTTTACAATAACATCTTAGTGTTTCTTTTGTTATTTTCTCTTGATGTGGACTTTATTGTTAGAGAATTCCTTTTGATGGGATACAGTTTTGTTTACACTGTTTTATCTATTTGGGCGCTGAATACAGGATAATAGCGAGGATTGTGTACACATAAACTCGATTCAAGCTAACCTGTAGGCCTTATTGCGTACTGACCATTCCAAGTCGGTAACCCTGTCTTCACTACCCTTTCTGTTGTATATTGTCTTTTTCATTGTATAAATAATTAAATATTTCTCCTTGTTTGTAGTACAGTGCGGACCTACGATACCATTGCGTTTCTATAGGACCCTGTATCTCCTTTTGAGTGAGTAGTAGTTTTTATTTACCCTCGCTGTATTGCATAACGCATTTTAGCGAGCTTTTCTGTAGTAGATTTTCGTAGTGCAGAGTCCTGGAAAGGTCCGGGGAAGGTTGGTATGTCTCGTCCAAAGCCGTTTCTAGTTGGTCGCAGCAGTAGATTATGGTTGGTGGTACATCCGAGTGGAAACGTCGATAGAAGTTTTGTAATTCCAAGTAGATTTTGGAAGTTCAAAGTCGATTACAAGATTTTGACCAATCGGATTGCCTGCAGAATTGTGACTAGGTCAATCCGATTGTCGGCTCGAAAGTAGATTCAGAAGGTTTCAGCCAATCAGCACACAGGAGATTTGGAGTCTTTCTAGTAGGTCAATCCGGGTCCATGGAGAATCCGTGATGGCCAGGTCTCGTGATGTTTACGATCCGGCTGCATGAGCTGCCCGTGGTCTGTTGTTGAAGACTTCTCCGTTGTACTCACTGATCTTGAAGTCGTAAAATAAATCAGGATCAGTGAGTAACCCGCAGGGTTTCTCCAACATCGGCATCCATGGTGGGTTAGGGTGAGTCTAGTTGTAATCCATCGTCGGTGCCTCATGTCATCAAATGCGGGGACTCGCAGTGACATGGGGTAACTCGCTGGTACAACGTCAGATTTCCAGTAGAAGCTTAATCGTCCATCTTTAGGGCCACGTAAAAACAGGATAAAAACATATGTACAAGAGGCGATGTCCACACCTCCGCGCGGCTCTGCACTGCATAGCGCTATACAGTGCAGGGTGGATGATTCCAGACAGCAGCACGCCTTGCGGAGTCACTTTGTCCAAGACGTCAAACGCAAGACGTCCTGCCTGTTCGATGGTCTGAACTGGAATGATGAATATCTCCTTTTTACTCGGGCCTCAGTTTATATACCTCAGCTTATCGGTCATGTTAGCAGTAAATAAGTAAGCTTTCCATGCCTTTTCTATAACCAAATAGGTAATTAACTTCTGCAGATCGGAAATATCCGTATGAGTTTAGAGCGCTTTGGTCTAATTATTGTTTTACATAATTAATATTGCTGATGACCCCATGGATGATTGTAATTATCAAATTAGCTCTCTTGTTAAATAAAATTCTGATTATTATTAATGTTTTTATTAGCCTTCCTGAGCACGAAGTGCTAAAGGGTGAGCTATTGTGATCGCCGTTCGTCCGTCGTGCGTGCGTCCATGCGTCCGTACACAATTGCTTCAAACGACTTCTCCTCTGAAACAGCTTCGCCAATTTTGACGAAACTTCACACGAATGATCCTTGGGTGATCTTCTCTCCAGATTGTTCAAATTATGGAAATCCATGCAGAACTCTGGTTGCCATGGCAACCGAAATAAAAACAAGCTGGAAAACGTTAAAAGTCTTCTTCTCTAAAACTTATGGCTCGTTTTCACAGAAATAATGTTTGGGTGAATCTCTACCAAGAGTGTTCAAGTCGGGTTGATTCGTCAAAAGCATGGCCTCCAGGTGGCGGGGATTATTTTTACTATATTCCTATATAGGAAAGTTAAAAAATCTTTTCGTCTGAAACCGCTTGATGGATTTCAAAATAATTTCACAGAAATGATGTTTGGGTGACACTCTACCAAGTTTGTTCAAGCCGGGTTGATTCGTCAAAAAACATGGCCACCAGTGGGCGGGGATTATTTTTACTATATTTTTTTATTAAATATTTAAAAAATCTTCTCGACTGAAATCGCTTGATGGATTTCAAAATAATTTCACAGAAATGATGTTTGGTTGACTCTCTACCGAGGGTTTTCAAGCAGGATTGATTTTTAAAAAACATGGCCGCCAGGGGGCGGAGCTTATTTTTGCTATATTTCTATAAGGAAAATTAAAAAAATCTTCTCGTCTGAAACCGCTTGATGGATTTCAAAATAATTTCATAGAAATGATGTTTGTTTGATATTTTACCAATGTTGTTCAAGCCGGGTTGAATCGCCGAAAATCATGGCCGCAAGGGGGCGGGGGCAGTTTTCCTATATAACTATATCAGAAAACGTTTAAAAATCTTCTTGTCTGAAACCAATTGTCCCATTACAAAGTAATTTCACCGAAATATTGTTTGGGTTTGCCTCTTCCAAGATTGCTCAAGCCGGGTTTATTCGTAAAAAAACATGGCCGCCACAGGGGTCGGGGCTTACCTTTGCTATATTTCTATATGGAAAAGTTAAAAAAATTGTCTCCTCTGAAACCGTTTGGTGGATTTCAAAATAATTTCACAGAAATAATGTTTGGGTGACACTCTACCAAGATTTTTCATGCCGGTTGATTCGTCAAAAAACATGGCCGCCAGAAGGCAAGGCCACTTTTTGCTATATTTCTATATGGAAAACTTAAGAAATCTTCGTGTCTGAAACCACTTGATGGATTTCAATATAATTTTACAGAAATGATGTTTGGATGATCTTCTACCTAGTTTGTTCAAACTGGGTTGATTCATCAAAACATATAGCCGCCAGTGGGTGGGCAGTTTCCCTATATAACTATATGGAAACTTTTACCAAAGTTGTGTTAATGCTATCAGCTATAGGACATTCATCCCTGTCATCATAATAGATTTGATAATATAAACTGTTTTGCTTACAGTGCGTAAAACTGAGCTGAAACGGACACACTGTTGTGTCTTAACTCACCTGAGCATACAGTGCTCAAGGGTGACTTTGTGTGATAAAAAATAGCGTAAAGCATGTTGATTCGATAACAAAACATGGCTGCCAGTCGTAGGGGATCTTTTCTTATATCTTTATAAAAAAAAGCTACAGTCATGTTGATTTGATGCTTGAGTGACACTCGTCAAAGATTGCTCAAAACATGACTGCGCTCAGATGAGCGATTTAGGGCCATCATGGCCCTCTTGTTAATATTATTTTATCATCGTAAGGCTGACATATCGTTAGATAGCAAACAATTCTCAAGCTTGTTTATTTACTGATAACATGCTACATGACCGATTAGCTCAGCTACATAAACCAGGGTTCTTATATATATGATTTAGAAATAACCCTATTCCAAAATATGGTTGTGTATCTATCGATTTACGGTTTACTGAGAGTTTTATGCGTATCGACTCTACAAAAAACGAATGGTAGTGTTACATTTTAAAAGCCATATACGGATAGAAAATGTGCACAATGTCCTTTTCTAACAAATCATTTTCTTAATTGTTATTTGCTGATAAAAAATATATTTCGCTGGTTTAGAAACGAACTGGCTTTCTTTATTTGTCAACCGCCATTTTGTTTTCTTTTTCCATTTTTCTGATTTTACCAATTTCAGACACCCATATCACTCTTTATAATACTAATAGCTCATACAATTGTGTTTCTTGCAACTCATTGGCCTTTCATCTTTCCATAAAGATTACATCTAGCGAGTTATGTTTAGAAATGTTGAAGAACCAAATAGTAGCACTATCTTTCGTGACGGATTATTTGCATTTCCCAGTAGCATGGTTCTTATATTTGATTTTGCTTCCTCAACATTTCCAAACATAACTCTCTAGATGTAATCTTTATGGAAAGATGAAAGGCCATGAAATTGCAAGATAGTATTACCATAAAGGTGTGATATGGATTGCTGAAAATTGGAAACTCAGGAAAAATAAAACAAAAACAAAATAGCAGTCGGCAAATAAAGACAGCGAGTTTGTGTATAATATTATTGGTGCAATATAATCGAAAGTTCTGATATAAAACAAACAATCAATCAGTCATTCTTTTCTTGATGTTTTATTAAGTATATTATAATCAAACATATACAGATTTGTGTTCATACAGTAACTTAAGACATTACCTATAGATATGATAAACAAACTATTAGTGCTTCAAACCTATATTACAGAATTGGTTACTAGTATTTAACAAACTTAAATTAGACACTATCAGTTAAAATATGTATTGGGTGCAATTGTCTTCGCTTCCTGTTTAAACTGGTTTAGGTAGGGCGTAACTATTCTTTAGGGTGTAAATATTCGTTGTTTGAATGGTGTTTTAGCGCATTTGTAGTATATGATAAGGAATATGTGACGGTCGATATTTTTGTGGTAGAGGCAGACCCCCTCATGTTTCCTGTGTAAAACCAATACTGTATACATCCCGCCTTCCGCAAATATCCTAAAAGTTGTTCACACTTGTGGGGTCAAACATTCATTTGAACTAAGGGGCAAATGTTCAGTTTAAAAGTTATTTTTTTAATTTTAAATGTGGGGTAGGTGGGGTGGGGGTCGGAGTGGGGGTGGGCAAATGTCCTTGGGTGGCTATTGTCCTGCATTCACAACTTCCCCCACACACCAAATATTAAAGGCTGGACATATACTCGCACATTTACTACTACTGATTGTATGCCTGAAATCAGTTGTCTATGTCATGCCGAACACTTTGATTTAATCAGTGTTTCACATTGTAACAATGATTATGCCTATTTCATGTCAAACACCTTGATGTTACCAGTGTTCCACATCGTAACAATGAGTCTGGAGTTGTGTCTGTCCCAGCACAGTGATCGTGGCCCCGTTATTCCATCATATTCTCCCAGTAATACTCCCAGCTTACGTCCATTACGGTCGATCTGGAAGATGTTGTTGGAGTTATACCCACAGACAAAAATTTCATTATTATTCCCCACACATACTCCATATGTATTCGTCAGTTCTGGGTCAGTGAACTGAGACTGCTTGTCACCATGGATACCAAGGGTTATTACTCCGTTGTAGTAATCCGCTATATGCATCTGTGTACGATCAGTACTGAGAGCAATATGACAGGGATCAGAGAACAAGTTCTGGCCTGTTGAATCCTGTTGTATTGTGTTCATGAGAGTACCTAATGTATTATACACACGGACGGCAGCTGGGTAACATGAGACAAATAGTTGATCATTAGTGTAGGCAACCCCACGACATGTCTCACATTCCACACCGAATGACCTTGTCAGGGTCATAATATTTTCCACAGATACAAGCTGAACCTTTTTCGCAGTGTACAATGTAACTGCAACCTCCTGTGGACCAATAGCACATACTGCAAATGGTCCACCGGGCAGGTCACAGTAATCTCTCACTTGGTATGACCGATCCAGTCTCTTCAATTTAGCAGTGTTATAGTCCACTACGAGTATCGTTCCATCCTCTAACTGACAGGACCCATTTATGTCACATTTCTTTTGTAACCAAAATATCGTATCGTTTTTCACCCTAACATTATAAATCCCGTGCAGGGCGGCTGAATAGAGGTGCTCATCTTCTTGGAAATCGTCCAGTGACTTCTGTTTTTTCTCATCATCGTGGAAATCGCTCTGTGATCTTTGACTTTTATCATCATCGTGGAAATCGCCTGGTGACTTCTGACTTGTATCTTCATCGTGGCAATCTCCCAGTGACTTCTGACGTGTATCTGCATCGCAGAAATCGCCCAGTGAATTCTGACTCTTTAGATAATCTTCAATGTTTGGGTTGATGCTGAACTTCAGGCTGCTTCTCTTGCAACCTCTTTCCATCAGTTGTTGTAGTTTACTGCCTTCATTTTCGTTCTTCTTCGCAATTTTCACGTAGACAAATAATTGGGATTCATTTTCGCCAGGAGATGTTTCTAATTTCTTCATGTTCGTCTCCATGGATCTTAGCATTTCATCTAGACGTTTGATATCAGCATTGATTTCGTCTTGAATCGCCCGATGTTTGGCCTTGAGTTCATCTGTAGCAATCTTCTCCAGTTCATCTAGACGCTTTATCACGCTCGTCCTGAAATCCTCAATCTGACACAGGACATCACTCTTTTCTTGTTCAAGTGTCTTAAGTTGGTCTTGCCTTGCTATCTTCAACTTGCCCAGTTGTTGTTGGATTTTCTGCATGGAGGAGACGATGTTTTTGTACTCTTGGCTCATCTTGATCCCCTTTGCTGCTGTCGGTAAATACTCCATGTTGCACGATCTATAAATACAACATGGTCTAGTGTACTTCTTTAAAGAATGACACAATTGCTTTTAATGAAGAGTGTAGTATATCCTATTTTAGTGTGATATGACTCGAAAAACAATAAATAGTTATAACATATAACATATCACTAACCCATTTTGAACAATATGAGTGTGCCTTGAATATTTAGATTAAAACATCAAGTAGGTATGAATGTGTATGTAATTACTCAAGAGTATATAATATAATATAAAATGCATTATCTGTTAAGCCAGAGACACACAAATTGAAAACACGCTCTCTAGTAGTAGATTGTGGCATGTCTTGTTTTCTGAATAAAAATTCAGCTCAAATTAAAGACTAAGATTACAATATTTTAATTATCATGTTTAAAATCACAGTATATTTGAGAAAATTATCGTTTAAAAGCCAAACTAGAGTTTATTCTATCACAAATGGAACCTTCAGTTTCCTGCGTCTGATTGGCCAGTTATGTTGTTTGTGACTTATGTCAACAAATTGAATTAACTTGCTACTATCATTATCACATCACTGTACTTTCTCAAGGTTCTAGAGTTAATATATTAATTTATAACGCATACACATGTGCAGGATCAATCAAAATAATTAAATAAATGTATTCTTAAATATCTTTGATATTTTACACATTTGTGTGTTCATGGAAACTATAGCTAAAAGTTGCGATTTATTTTCTCATGAAGCAAGGTATAAACAGTCAGTTATGCGCCACCTCGCATGAAGCATATAGCTAATAGTCAGACATGCGCCATATGACATGAAGCATGAAACGAAGTCAGATACGAGCCACCTCGTATGAAGCATGTAAGTAATAGTCAGTCAAG
Source organism: Cyrtodaria siliqua (assembly GCA_037043455.1). Taxonomy (NCBI): domain Eukaryota; kingdom Metazoa; phylum Mollusca; class Bivalvia; order Adapedonta; family Hiatellidae; genus Cyrtodaria; species Cyrtodaria siliqua. Next base: position 93,562 of record JAWPHD010005759.1, on the reverse strand, counting down.
CGCCATCTCGCATAAAGAGTGAAATTAATAATGTTCTTAATAGCCAGACAAGCGCAGAAATTGCAGTGCACCTTTTCAGAGTATAGTGGTGGCGAAAAAGGGGTGCTTGCACGCCGCGTAACCCCTCCCCACCCCACACTAAATCTGCACATGAAAGTTACGTTACCAAGGTCAATGTAAAAGAAGATAAATGTGAAGCTTTCCCAATGGATTATGCTTGTATTTCAACATAATTATCCGCAATGCTTATACATTCTATATCTGCGTATCAAACAGAAAGCTGAATTACAAAGATATTTCTTTCAAAATATTTATTATTTCATAAACCACCTACCTGTGACATAGGGAAACACAAGTTCCACAGCATACGTCATTATGCAGGCCACAGTATGTATCTGTAACGTTGCCATGGTGCTGAGAGCATCTCTCCGTGGGTAGGGACGGTGATTGTTGTGGTCCTTGGGCCTTCATGCTACCCTTGTCCAGGATCTGGTGCGTTTTCATTATGGCAAATTTATCATGATCCTGCAGACATTTCTGACAGAAATATTCCCTACACTCCACACAGAAGTTAATGGCCTCCACATTTCTACCTTGTTCTGAGCACGGTGAACAACGATAATCATAATATTCATCACAGCTCCTCTCTATGGAGCGTACAAATCCTCCCCCTGTCGCCATTTTAGAAGTACTGGTTTATGATCTTACATAAGGTTTAAAGCGTAATAAAACATCCAAGGGTGGATCCAGTGTAGGGGCGGGCCCATAACATCCGGCAAGCATAGTTGCCGGATTTTAGAGAGCCAGGACAATCATTGTTTATCATTGGATTAAATGGCTAAAACATACTAAAAATGCACCGGTATTTATCAAATGCCAAGTGCGATACCTAGCATTTTCGGAGGGTGCGGGCATGGAGCATGCATGCCTCCTTATTCAAGATATTACCCCATCCCCTTTAAACTTAAGTCGTGATCCGCATCTGATATCTGATTACTCGATATCAACGTTATCAAGAAGAGAACTACTTGTACTTTACTTGTAGGGGACATAGAAAGAAAAGTCTGTAGTTGAAATACGACATGCTATGTTTTGAAATAGATTCTTTAAATTGTAATATATGGCACATATAGTTTTTTTTAATGAACCTATATAATTTAATCTTAAGAAACAATTATATGATGCAAATCAAAATGACTTATTGGGTTAATTGACAGTTGACAGATGGTCACCAAAAGGTACAGCCCATTAAATGTTGCACTTTGTTTTTCCCTACAAGGTGTTAATGATCCAAATGGTGTAGTGACTGAGTACCAAGACAAAAATCCCTGCCTTATGAACTGTTAAGTATGAAAACTCTGATGGTATGAATTTGGAATTAAAATGTTAAATATGAAAACTGATCGTAAGAATTGGGAAGAATGTGTCTGGTTTTAAAAAACGTTCGGGACTGCACTTTTATACTTATACCATTTATAGAAGCTAGATGTATGATTCTTGCACTTTGCGCTTCCTCTTATTGCCATATATCATTGTGTCAACTTCGAGTTATTACAAACGGCTGATTGGAATGAAGATAACATTATGAGTATTGCGGACTGCACTTTCTCTTGTTGAACATCTGTATAGTGTTCATGTTATGCTACAGTCAAAGGGTTATACTTTCATCTGTTGTTTTTAAGTTATGCTACGGACAATAATAGCAGATATAAACAGTTTATATGTACTAATAATTATAAGTATAAAAGTACAAACACAGGTAGCTGTATCAGTGTTGGGAACTAAAACAAAAAATAAATTTAAAAAAAAAAAAAAAAAGTTTTTTATTTTAACGTGTTACTTTCTGAAAACAAGCATATTTTAAGTTTTCCTGAAAAAATGTTCAAGAGTACTGTAATTAGAGACTAACTACAGTACTCTGGGACATTTTTTTTCAGGAAAACTTAAAATATGTTTATTTTCAAAATATATCACGTCAATCATTATTATTATATTTTTATTTTTTATTATTTTTTTTATTTTTGTTTTAGTTCCCAACACTGATACAGCTACCTTTGAGTACAACGTCGAACGCACTTTATCTTCATTCAAATATGAAGATTAAGTGCGGCATGGTATACTACATTGTGAAATATTTTGAGGTGCGTACAAATAGGTTTAGTTATTTTTCATTATAATAAATGATACTTAATAAACCACGTTCTCAAGAAGTCCCTATAGCCATGATAGCTCAGTGGTTAGAACGCCTGATTGTAAACCAGAAGGTCGTGTGTTCGAATCCCGAGACAGGCCCCCATTTTTGTTTTTGTTAAATTGATACGGTGCCTGTGGAAAGGTACGATGTAAAATACTCGGTGTCTGATAAAGGATATGGTGTCCTGTCTTTAAACGTTCGCCATGAGGTGGTGAACTGATATTACAAATAAATACATGCATAGGTGATTTAAATGTCGGGTCTGTATCTTTAAATGAATACTCATACTATTTTATCTTTGAATGGATTTATAACACGATATCAAATGTCATAGTTGTATATGTATGTTAAATCAGTTTAATACGTTCAGTCTCTCTCTCTCTCTCTCTCTCTCTCTCTCTCTCTCTCTCTCTCTGACATTTACAATGCCAAATTCAGATCCAGCAAGCATTTTGTTATATTTTTTAGATCTCACTTCCAAATATGTAATGTGTTAAAGAAATCTGAATTTTAGATATACTAAAGTTTAATTGCAAAAATGCTAAGATTAACTGAAATGATTTTTAAATATATATGTTTTAATGTTAATCTTCTGCCTCGTTTACATGGGAAACGCACTATCAAAAACGTGTGTATATCGAGTTGGGTGTCTCAGCTGACCTATAATAAACTGTTTCACTGAATTGTTTTTTATATGTGTATATTTTCACCAATAAAACTGTCCTATGATAAAGGTGTACATTAGGCTTTTTGACGGTTCTATGGGTCTGACTTTAAAGTGTTGAATACGTATATATACAACTGCCAACTGTAATAGGCGCTGCAAACCACCGGTGTCATCAGCCGAGTCCATCCACCATCGTGTATTTCAATCCCTACCTCGGAACACTCTCAGGACGGGGGATCCATAGTGGTGATCATTCACTGTATTCCGCTGGTTGGCTTCCAGCTACTGCAGTCTCTCTTCATCCACATCCAACTGGGTGTACGTTCAGCTGCCTGGGTGAGCCTTTGCATTCCTCTTATTCCAGATCTTCCTGTCACTACCAGAGCACTGAACATCGCCATACTGACTGTGCAGGAAACACCCCTGCATCCGACTTCCACAAGGGAAATTCCACGTCTGCCATTCCTGCTCTCTGCATGCTGCCAATATGTCTTGGTATTTGGTCTCCTTTCTTTCATGGGCTTCTGCACATCTATCTTCTCATGGAACTGTTAGTTAGGTGTAAGGACCCACTTGTGGAGATTCGCTGGTGATGGAAGCACGTCATAGACATATCTCAGCAGGAACTGGAGCTGGAATGGTGGGTATCTTCAGATTTATGGCCAGGTGAGTTTCCTATCTTCAGTGTCCCATCTTGTCCTTGCGCCTTGGCAGCCCATCTCCACAGTTTATGATCTTCGTATTTCCTACTCCTTTGCCCAAATCTCGTTTTTCACCATGCTCCTCTTCTCTGCTACACTGGCTGTTCCCCAGTACTGGCTCTTTGATGTGCCTAGCCCTTGCCTCACTCTGCACACAGTTCCTACTATATCCTTGTGTTGCAGTCGACTGTAAAAAACTCCAAAAAAAAAAAAAAAAAACTCATAAGGAAAATGTTGTTGCTCCCTTGTAGCTTCCAACTTCTGTTTCAGTCAATGGTTAAAACTATTCATCCTCGGGAATAACTACTGACCCGCAGCAGGGAACTATTCCTAGTTAATAGTTAACTGCTGCGAGTCAATAGTCATTCCCTTGGATGAATAATTTTAACCATTGACTGAAACAGAAGTACCTAGTTGTATAAAAATTCCCTAGGGTAGGATCAGGGTAGGAGTTAATGTCAATATTAAATGTTCCCATGCTGGTACCGAAATCTGTAAAATTTCCTACCGCAGTGTCTAATCCATAATCACCGGTTTTTACACGACTCCCACTTACCCCATCCCAACCAATGGCTTGACATGGCGGATCAAGATAAGGCGAAACATTGAGAATTAATGTGTTTTATTTGCACATGTATAGATTATGAAAGGTTGTGGCTCAGTTACAGTATGTAAGCATCAATTATTAGTAAAACAGTTTGGCACACAATATTTCAAACAATAAATACAGAAGACTGTATAGAAACAGTGTATTTATAGAGAAAAAAACAAACATTTGAGTGAGGGAGGTATAGCTGATGATAATTGATTGAAGATATTTGATTATTTAAATAGCTAAAATAAAAATAAAATACCTTATTATGAGCAGGAATCGAATACATCAAATAATTGAGCGAATATTTCTGAAGAAAACATCGAACATTTGAATAGACCACATCACACATTTGATTAGACGACTGCATCGAATATGTCACAGTCAATATGCCTGCTCTATCGCTAAATACAAGCTCATATGACCAGATACTTATTGGGATGTTCCAAGGGATTAAGATTAATAGGTCCCTTACTTCATACCTTAGGTGGAAGTCACAGAATTGTCAATCATGACATCATAAATGTAAGTGAAACCATCAATGTATCCCCAGTCTTATGTAACAGCTTTTCTTTTCTTTTTCTTTTTTAAGAGGTTTCATCAGGCTTTTCCCAGAACAATTTAAAATTTAAAATTTAAAAAAACATTCAAATTTATGATAAACAACATGTCATATTAATCAAAACGTGGTATTAGGCCAAACCAAAAAATATGTGTGGTTCAGGTAACCCGACCGACCCAATTTTAAGGGGCCGACCTTAAAACTTTTTATGCAAAAATTAAAAAAAAAAAATAACGGGGTGTTAGCATCGCGTTGTTCATTTCTAAAATGTAAACTCATCTATATTTAGAATGGACACGTGCGTATATTGCCTAAATTAACCCTGGTGCGTAACCTAGGATAGCACAGATTATTGTGCGAATTGAATTTCGTTGTAAATAAAGGGTCCTCTTTAGGCTCATTCATTATGTTTAGGCCCTTTAGAATAGAAAATATCATTATATGTCAAGTTTACGTCGGACCCCTAAACCCACAGAAAAGGCTGATGTAACCCCTTTAAACCAGACAAAAATTTGACTGGTTGAACTAATACTTTTTATGCTGTGTAGAACTAAGGTTTATAGTTTCTCTGTCAAGCTTAAAGGGACACAGGACAATCTTGGGTTTTATCTCTCGATGTATTAATCCTGTACAATTTTGACATTAAAACGGGTTGCATATAATTAAATAAAAATTATATATTCTACCACATGTCTAATATATTATTGGTGCAATATAACATATAGTTAGTAATATGTAATATGAACTATTCTAATAATTAATATTAATGATTGAACAAATGCGAGTAATGAAGGAAAGGAAACAGTTTTTGAAAAATTAAGATTGCTGTGTGTCTCATTAACTTAATCCACACAAGCCGTACACATGCATGTGACACGTGCTTACTTTGAACAAGAATAAATAAATATTTAATATATAACTGTAACACACAACACTATTGTATACTATATATAAATAATAATACTGACATTGTCTGAGAATTATTTCACTCGCAGAACGAACGAAATTGCATGTCTACGTTAACCAGTTAACTAAGCCTTTCAACAATTTAAATAGTAGGCTTAACGATTTTTATTTTAATATTTAATTAATTTATATGCAATTTACATTTTGTCTTCAATTTCAATGTTTTTATATGTAACAAGTATATCTAAAACATGCAAATATGTTCGCATTTATAATTTACTTAAAACATGCAGTTTATGTAACTATGTTTACCCAACGTTTACAACCAGTCAGATTTCATACTTACACCAAGCATTAAGAGCGTGACCTATATAGCGACTATCGATAAACCTGCGGTAAATACTAAGTTGGATATAGTCTACGAGTCTCTACACTCCTTCCATTTCGGCTTCTTAATGGCGACGATTTCTCTTCATAATCACTATCATATACTTAGTGAGTTATACATTTTTATCTTAGATGTTTATGCGTTCTGTATCACCCTGCACGAAACCACTTGGCCAAACTGCCCTCGTTAATGACATTTCAGTAATTGTTTCACAATGTTATCAACGGAATTCACAATGCGCTAAAGTATCGCCATCATGACGGCTCGTGCTTCTTATCTTCCGTAGTTTGAAAGCACATAACGTTGAGCAAAGCCATTGAACGTAACACAGTGACGTTTAAAATAATACGTTCAACAGTATTAATGAAGTGTACAGGATGGATGGATGTATCCATTTACATCTCCATCAACAAATAGTCGTCGAAGATGAACTATTTACATAATAAGCAAATCAAATGATTCGCGATGTCTTGTGACACACTTAAAACACGTCAATAATGTGTTAATTGTTTTTTTCTACCATCGACGACAATAAAACACCACACTAACACATAACCGTTCCATAAAGGTTCCATAATTATTATCGTCTGTTGCCACTTCCGGTTCCATGCAGTGCGGTGTGCATAAACGTAACGATATGGTGAGTTCATTTAAATGACAGTGGCTCGAGTGTATATTATTAGAAGGTAGAAAATGGGCCCAGAACGTGCGATTTTTCCCGCCTCAGCGACCGAATACTGTATGCCGGCCCGTGGTTCTTATTATACGAGTATTTTGGAGAGTACGCCCCGGGACCAGGTACTTTATCTGAAATAAAATGAAAGTAATGTTACGTTCTTCCACTGCAGGTTAGTAAGTTCTTAGCAGCAAAAATGACTCAAACGGTCATTGTAATCGAATACAAAAGAGGCTCTAACCATGGGTATTTGTTATAGATGATAGGTCAATGGTAGACGATCGCCTGTTCAATGTTTGTTTATTTGCTCTAAGTCAACATGTTTACTTCAAGTGTGAGGGTGTGTATTTCTAAGGATTATAGTCCCTCCACCTACGACAGGCGTCCTACCTGACGATTATAGGCACAATGTCTGGACTTTTATCTGTGTGTTGCTGTGTGATGTGATGGTATGCCTACTTGAAGCAGCGAACTCAATGGTTTCTTTGTTTACTTCAACTTCCTCGTCTGCTTCTTTATATATCGACCGCTAACATTTCTAGCAATATCAACGCCAAATTAATTAGCAAAAAAGATGTTGTCTTTAGTAAGATTAACGACTGTAGAACGCCTCCATTATCGATTATTTAGACTCACAGCGATTGACCAGTGCAGATTTCCAGTTTTATAAATAGAACACAGCTTAACGGGACATTGCGCAGTGAAGCAGTCGGTCAAATTTTCTGTCGCGCAAAATCGGCGTTTGACTGTCGTTTGTTTGAGTGAAACCGGACATGCGAGTTGAAGCAGTCTAGTCTTTAGTCACCAGATTGGGACCCTGCTTAAGCATATAGTTGCTTTGGATTGCTTCCGGAGCCTGTAAAAGCTCCAGAAACTAAACTTATTTTCTTTCGTTGTACAGACTGGAGCCCATGCTAAGCTAATATAGTTGTTTGTACATACTGGAATTCCGCTTAAATTAATATTTTCCATTACAACTGGAACACCGGTTGAGCTAATCGTTACCTCTATACAGCTACGCTAATAGTTGTGGAAGGACAAAATCACCACACTCCCAGTCAGGTTTTCAAACCAGCATGCCACTGTGGTTGCTAAATATAAAGACGTAAGTAAACCCATTTGTTTTAATAGCTGCAGACTAAACCAGGTGCCAATATTTGGATTTATCACATAACATGTGTGGGAGTGTAATAACACCATTCAGTATTTTCGATATTCCACTAGTGGTATAACGTTAATGACGTACGTTTTCTGACATAATGTGCAGACGTTATAAGTTAGGTAATAAATAGAATCTAACATTCTTTCTCATTCATTATTGAATTTATTAAACTCGTTAACAAAAATGATATATCTGCTCGGCAAGAGCCTAGCATTATATCATTTTTCCAACTCGTTTAATAAATTCAATAATAAATGAGTATTCATGTGAGATCCTCTATGTACAGACTGGAGCCTAGATTGTCCTAATAGCTGCTTGTACATACTAGACCCCAGGATAAGCCAAGTGCTGGATGTTCAGACTGGAACCCAGGTAAAGTCAATAGTTCCCTATACAAACCCAACCAGCTGAACCTGTTCCTTAATTACATTTGTCGTCGTATCATGGATATTACATCGCTCTGTATGTAAGCCGTGCTTAAGGAATGTTGTATTACCTTTGGATTGCCAGACGACTGTCCCACCCCTGCGGAACTGGTGAGTAAACGAGGGAGCCTTTCTCATGACTATTTTATCCGCAACATCCTTGTCGTAATCCACGGGCGACGGTTCTTTATCGCTACCTGCAGACATACAAACATTCATTATAGGTACGTAACGATTTGTCGTTTTGACCACAGCTAGAACTGATTGTCTAGACAGATTGCATGTTTTAGGTAGTTAAGTATTGTTTGCAGAGTTTTTTTTACAATTCCGTAACAGTTTGGAAACGCAAACTGTCATCTGATGTAACAGCATAAAAATAACAACACATTGTTTCACGGATATGCTACTTTATAAAATAACAACAGTAGTACCCTCAGACTCTGCGGTAGACATGTTTTCTAAAGATTTTAGGGCAAAAACAAATTATTTTGCCCTAAAATCTTTAGAAAACATGTCAAACAAGTTTTTAAGTAATAAAACACGCCCAGCATAAAACACAGCGAGACGTATTTCTGTGCTGCTATGTACTTCTAGCACGTCGTAATACAAGGTTGAATATGTAAAGCATAACAAGGTATGCCTTGCTTATAAAATGTAAGAACTGATGGTAAAAATGTAGACGGTTTCTCAATATTGTTTAAACCCCTATGACTTGATATTTTATTATTTTTAACTTTGTTTCCTACTCCTACCCGGTTATAATGCAATTTTCTCCGGCAGCTATATTATCGCTTGCGCAAAACCTTGCTGGTATATCCATGTAGTGTTTTGTGTTGCATTGGGTTATGCTATACGTCGTTTATGCTAAACTCCCTGTTCGATTTTGTATCTATAAAACTGTGTTTCACATTTAGTTGACATTATCAGTGACCTTACGAATATGTTCCCTGAAAGTTATTTCTCGAATGCTGCCTAAGGAAAGTTTTGTCTCGGTGGAACTCTGTAGGCTGCGTACAGCTAAATATAGCCTGGCTTAAGCCCCGCCTTTGTTGTGTACGATTCAGTACAGAAGTGAAAGTTCGCAGAGGTCAGCAGATATAACTTTGAAATATTCAATATGCATTTTCAGGAAGGATAAACTATAGGTAAAATAATCACCATCAGCTAGGATCATTAAATTAAATAAAAAAATATTTGTTCATGTTTTTGAAAATTTACAAAAATTTAACATCCATTGAAATTGCATGTCAATATTCAGTGCGGATTCAATACTGTTTTTAAACAAAGACATGTGAAGAGAGGTTGAGTTGGGAAAGTTGTCTTTTTCACACTTTTAAAGGCTTTGTGATGGAAATATTTAATTTAAACAATATTTTATTCAAGTACTGAATGGGATTGGACAACAGGCAATGCCTATGTAAGACCTCTCCCGTGATGGAAATATCTATGAAATAAGGTAATTTAAAGAAAATCTGGTGTATAATTCTTAATATATTAGCTGAAAGGTGCCACAGGAGTCTATTTGGAAAGTATTTAGTTTTCTGCAACCTGTAACCAGACACACTGCCTGTTATCGACACAGCCGCTCTGACTGTTGTCTGCTGGGCAAATATCGTTTTCCTTTGAAAGGAATACATCAAGCTATTAGTGTGTGTGGTGGGTCTAGGTAACTTAAAATTGGAGAATAATGGTATGTTATATTCTAAAGGACCAAAAGATAATGACTGAGCCTAAAATAACCCCTCATTTACAAGGAATTAATTTTGCACCGTAATATGTTCTATCCTAGTTACACACCCATGTTAATGTAAGCATTTTGCGCCCGATTTCATTCTACGTCTGTGGTGAATTCAAATTTAAGATCTGAGCATCACGGTACAAACATCACAGTACTAACATCACGGTACTAACATCACGGCATCACGGTACTAACATCACGGTACTAACATCACGGCATCACAGTACTAACATCACGGTACTAACATCACGGCATCACGGTACTAACATCACGGTACTAATATCACGGTACTAACAGCATACGATTTTGATTGATATGCCATTGTTATCAGGAACTGTTACAGCAACATTAAAATGGTAAAATCTTTTAGAAAAAAACATGATGTACACCCCATCCCATCCCATTTAAGGAGATTGAGAGTGCGCCCCGTCCATCAGAGCAAAGCACGTCAGGGATATGATTTGGTTCAAATACGGAAGCCAGAAGCTTAAACATACAAACACAACGAGCCATTTGTATACCATAACTTGGCAAGTATTTGTTCAACCGTTTAGACCTCCAGATAAGGGCATTTTATGTGTATTTCAGTGTTAAGAAGGGAGTTTATTCAGCATGGAAAAGTTACCATTTCAATACATTGTAAGTAAAAGCAACACATCTATGATAATTACTCGTCAAACTTCATATAATTATATATCCTGGCGGGGATATAATATAATTATATATCCTGGCGGGGATATCTTTATTAACACTGTCTTGTTTTATTCAATCTCATTAAAAGCAGACCCTTTATCACGCTGCGATATTTACACTACTAGCGCATATAGCGGAGGGTATCAAAGCATAATTAGGTTTGAATTTAACGCTGCGATAATCTACACTACTAAGGCATATAGCGGAGACTATCAAAGCATAATTAGGTTTGAATTTAACGCTGCGATAATCTACACTACTAAGGCATATAGCGGAGACTATCAAAGCATAATTAGGTTTGAATTTAACGCTGCGATAATCTACACTACTAAGGCATATAGCGGAGACTATCAAAGCATAATTAGGTTTGAATTTAACGCTGCGATAATCTACACTACTAAGGCATATAGCGGAGACTATCAAAGCATAATTAGGTTTGAATTTAACGCTGCGATGATCTACACTACTAAGGCATATAGCGGAGACTATCAAAGCATAATTAGGTTTGAATTTAACGCTGCGATAATCTACACTACTAAGGCATATAGCGGAGACTATCAAAGCATAATTAGGTTTGATTTTAACGCTGCGATAATCTACACTACTAAGGCATATAGCGGAGACTATCAAAGCATAATTAGGTTTGAATTTAACGCTGCGATAATCTACACTACTAAGGCATATAGCGGAGACTATCAAAGCATAATTAGGTTTGATTTTAACGCTGCGATAATCTACACTACTAAGGCATATAGCGGAGACTATCAAAGCATAATTAGGTTTGAATTTAACGCTGCGATAATCTACACTACTAAGGCATATAGCGGAGACTATCAAAGCATAATTAGGTTTGAATTTAACGCTGCGATAATCTACACTACTAAGGCATATATCGGAGACTATCAAAGCATAATTAGGATTTGATTTTAACGCTGCGATAATCTACACTACTACGGCATATAGCGGAGACTATCAAAGCATAATTAGGATTTGATTTAACGCTGCGATAATCTACACTACTACGGCATATAGCGGAGAGTATCAAAGCATAATTAGGATTTGATTTTAATGAGATTGCCTTTTATTGGGATTAAATAGGGTAAGATTTGGTGCACCCTAGAACCTGGTTTAAATTCCCATCGGCTCTTTTTGCCACTGACCGTTCCACCGTTTTATGTTTGTGATCTGATATCTTTCCCTTTAATCATCTTTGTAATTATGGCTCCCCCACACAAAGTGTGGTAGGGGAGTCATGTTGATGTGCTTTCTGTCTGTAGATCTGTCTGTAGGTCTGTCTGTGTCACAAACGATGTCCGATCAATAACTAGAGAATGGTTGGACCTAGAGTCCTCAAACTTAGAAGGATGGTTGGTCATGACCAGTAGATGACCCCTATTGATTTTGGGGTCACTAGGTCAAAGGTCAAGGTCGCGGTGACATTGACTATCAAAACGATGTCAGATCAATAACTACACAATGGTTGGACCTAGGTTCCTCAATCTTGAAAGGATGGTTGGTCATGACCAGTAGATGACCCCTATTGATTTTGGGGTTACTAGGTCGAAGGTCAAGGTCGCGGTGACATTGACTATCCAAACGATCTCAGATCAATAGCAAAACAATGTCCGATCAATAACTAGAGAATGGTTGAACCTAGGGCCCTCAAACTTGGAAGGATGGTTAGTCATGACCAGTAGATATTACTGATATAGATAGTAGATACAGTCACAGAAATATTGAAAATCAAACCGATCTCAGATCAATAGAGAACGGTTGGACCTAGAGTCGTCAATTATGTCTGTTCGGGCGAGTGGGGGAGCCATACGTTTTTGTCCCATGGACAATAACAATTTCTAGTTGTTGTTTGTTTTTATGCGTGTTTTAGTTGACTATGGTCCTTGAATGCTGCATTTCCTTTTCGACTTTTATATATAACCTTTCAAGAAACATATTTAGCGGGTGAAATACCCTTTGACAAGAAATCTTATCTGGACAGGGCACTGCGTTTATTACTCCAGTGTCTTCATACAGAGTCTAAGCACAGAGTCTTAGAATGTCTCACCTGCTTTTCCGAGGGTCGTTTCTCTCCTGGTACCGATTGTGAAGGACGGGGGTTCGACCATGGTGCGCTGGCGGGGGCCCAGCATTGGTCTTGCTTTATAGTGGGTCGGCGTAGGCCACTGAAATTATGAAAACTGTTTGATCACTTGAAGTAAAAGTATCCAGTGCTACTTTATATTTTACAAAACGAGTACATTTTAGAAAAATAAAGCATCTTTTTCTTAAAAGAAAGCATTGATCACTTAAAATACTTCAAGTCACGTGACCGGAAGTAGATATTAATTTAGCATGATGGTAAATGTAGCACGAATATATATTCAAGCAGAGCAACGTTTTGTTTTAATTTTACTTATCGATTTCAATTTTTTTTTTATAAATCTTTATTTTAACGTGCTTTAATGAAGGAAACGTTCTTTGGCACTAATTACTGTCAGATCGTCTGCCATAAGTAGGGTTAGTCGAAAGTAAAAACGTTACACAAAAAGGTGAAGCAAATCTCCATCCCATCAGATGTGCTCCCCATGACACTGATGGGAGGAAAAACAGACTAATCCGTGCCAAAGAATGTGTACCGGTTTGACATACAACCCTTTAAGGGATCCAGGAATGAATCCCTCATTCCTTATTTCCATGTGTGTCTCTTTGGTGTTAATTTTTTTTTTAAATCCACCTCCACATAAGGCCTTCAGACTACTTACCGCCGAGTCGCTATGAAAGTCAACCTTGGAGGTATATACACTGGGAGACTGGAACCAGGTCTTCTCCCACGAAGTCCGGGAACCACCGCCTGTATCATAATAAACACGTGTTTCTAATCATGTGACATAAAATAAGTTGAAATAAAAACGTTATTACTTAAATATTTAATATTTCTTTGAAAAGTAGTATTTCGAAAAATGTGTAAAATCTTTCGAAGGCGACAAGACCGTTGAAGTCTTAACCTTTATGGAACATTATTTGCGTTCGAAATAAAGTCCCTAGCCCGGTGCAGGATAGGGCATACACGTTATACTCATTCATATTTATTACAAGCTGAGCAATTACCAGAATGTATACCCTGTTTTGCACCGTTAACGGTCAAACACATCTTATTGGAATGTGTAGACTTTGATCCTATGCGTCAAAGGTACTACAATGTTAATACTATATGAAAGAGTTATTTGATACTATAGATTTTAGTCTTGTTTTAGATTTCCTAAAATAGATCAGACTATATAAATCATTATAATGTTTTCTTGTATATATTTACTTGTTTATATAAATGTTTTTGCGCACAATATGACCTGTTTATGTGTCGACGTGCCGTAAAACACCATTCATTCATTCATTCATTCGAAATAAAGCCACGCTCAAAAGTTACTAACTTTTCTCAATAGCGCATTTCGATCCAAAGGTCCACTGAGGCGCGTTTGTCTCGTACAGCGGCTTGTTTCTCGGCGAATACTCCGTGGGTCCCGGGCCCTCCATGTCAACTCGGAGGGGTGGACGGGCGTCATTAGCCTCGTCCCAAGTAATCACCTTAACTGGTTTTTTGGGTTCCTCATAATACAAGCTGGGGCCCCGGGGCACGGGCTTCGTTCTGAAATAATAATATTAGTATTTCAGCTGAGGGGTTCTCTTTATAAAAAATAAGTATCTGCGCTCCGAACGCAGCGGCTTCGAATATCACTGGGAGCTCGACTTGTAACTGAGAATGTGTCGATTATTACGAATGGCGAGAGGTGTACACTACTGGTTCTACTCAGGAGTAAGTGTCTGGTCTGCCTCCACCACTAAAAAATAGACCGTCAAGCATAGCCTACAATGTGCTGGAAATGACGTTAAACACGAAACAAACGCGTTTTATGTAAACTTACACCTATTTAAAGGGACACACGGCAATCTTGAAGTATTTACAAGCCTTAAAGGGACACATGGCAATTTTGAGTTTTATTCAAACATTTAAATTTGCTCCTCAATTTACTTATCCTGCGTCATTTTGACTTTAAAACTGCTTGCATATAATTAAATAAAAAATTGAAATTTCAACCTTCTTTCCCTATTTTACCAATTTTTTAAATATATTACTGGTGCTATATTATAAAAAGTTAGTAATATGCAAAAATAATTTGCTTTGAACTATTCTAACAATTAATATTAATGATTGAACAAATGCAAATTAAGAGGAAAACTAACGGGACGCCGTGAGTTTTTAAAAAATCAAGATTGCCGTGTGTCCCTTTAAACGTATCGTCTCGATTTATTCATCCAGTATCATTTTAACTTTAAACACTCTCATACTTTGCTTTTTACTGTTCTTATAATTAATATTAATGATTGACTAATGTTAAAGTTATGTTGACAACTAACGGGACAACGCCAGTTTTTTAAAAACGAATCGAGAGTGTCATGTGTCCCTTTAACGCGGATCATTAACAGTAATCAGCAATAATACTCGAACCTAATAAAAGATCAACATTTATGTAAAGCATTGTCAATGCTATTATGCACGTGTAACTTACGCTGATGGGTTCCAGCCGGCCATTTTTGAAGCACCAAATTCCTTACTGATACTAATCTAGAACACGTGCAAGCAACGTGCATCGTGTGTTATACTTTGTCTAAATTAACACTTTTTCAATTTAAGTCCATTATGACTGAAAATAGATAAAACTCCCACATATGCAATGTAAGCCTAGGCTAATTCCATCTAGAAAAATACTAGTACCAAATATTTAACATGCCTATGACGAAAAAAAAAATTTCCAGACCTATAACATTATCTGTTCAGCGCGCTTTTGATAAAATTTACAATCCGCAAACAAACACAAAATACTAAAGTGGATCCATATACATCATGCGTTATTTTAAGAAGAAAAAAAATCGCATAGTTGCTATACACTCTTGCAATTCACTTAATCGCTAATAAATAAAGATGTTTTAATAATCAACAAGTTAAACCGATTCAAAATCCACATCCACGTTATCACTATGCAAATGTTTATTTTTCTGTAGATTCACCGCATTCACAGGTTGCCTTTGTTAAACATTTTTTACGCAAGAGTATGTTCGAACATTTTACCAAAGGAGCTATTATTAACGTATTAGAGTATGGTATTCTATTGTAAATGGGAAATCAGCGATAGACAAAGGGCACAATTGACTTCATGATACCATGCTTGCGTACAACCCCTATCAATGTTCTATTGAAAGTCTTTTGAAAGCGGTAGTATCCCAAAAGGCATTGCTAACCATTTAATAATAAAAAAACATCAAAATACAAAAAAGAAAAGAAAAAAGAAATTAATTTACTAGTTGATACGTTAAGATGCAAGAATAATGTGGAAACAAACAAATAGGTGTGTGTAAACTACATTTGTAATATATAGATTTACGTACACTTTTTAAATTTGATTGTTTTCTTCTTACGAATGGCGGGAGGTGTACAGTACTGGTTCTACCCAGGACAAGTGGGTGGTCTGCCTCCACCACAAACAATCGAACGTCATATATAACCTTACATGTGTTGAAAATGACGTAAAACAGCATACAAACAAACAAATCATATTTTAATTGCAAACATATTAGAACATACTTGATAGTATATGGGTTGGCGATCATTAGTAAAGCAGAGGACTGCAAGCATATACGACACACACATACTAACAAACCTCCTGCTCTTGCAGTTTCAAATAAAAAATGTCTTAAAAGATGTTCCTATATACAACTATATGTTAAACTTTGACCGCCGTGTCGAGGCCAGATTTGTCCATATGGTCATCAGGACCATATGCCTACATTACATGCAGTTTCTGAGAGCTCTATATTTTGTACAATTTCAACGAAAATTATTTGTTCAATCTTTTTCTTATCTTTTTGCAAACATGTACACGCTTTTATTCCCGGGCTGGAGTCAAGTTTTCATCACCTGAACTTCATTTAAACAAATGTGTTTAAGGTTCCAGCCATTTATAGTAACGATGACCATCATGGATTTTGCGTTGACCTGATTTTAACAAATGTGAAAGCCATTGGCCTAATGATAATCCATGTGACGTTTGATCAACCTCCTCCAAGCGGTGTATGAGAATTCGTTTAACCACGGACGGACGGACGGACGGATGGACAGACGGTGGTCGAAACACGGTCACAATAGCTCAAAAGCGGTCGCAATGACCCACGTTGAGCTCAGGTAAAGCTAAAAACTGTTCCACCTCGAATTGTTAGCAATGTCCTTATGTGTATACATACTGTTTGATTGTGAGACGTAAAAGTTTTGTTGTAATGTGATATATACAACTGCAATTATTATCTACATTAGCAATGTCCTTATGTGTATACTGTTTCATTGTGAGACGTAAAAGCTATGTTGTAATGTGATATATACAGCAGCAAGTATTATCTACATTGTATGTATTTCCCTTTCTGAAATGAAAGTTATAATTTGCAGTATGTATGTATGTTTCATTAGACCTCTTCTAGTCATTTCAGTGGGCATAGACCTGTGTTGTCTAAAGAACAGTCAAACTGGTATTTAGAGACACCAACAGCGAGGAGTAAAATATGTCTTTTAAAACAGATACTCACTTAATTTTGAATTAAAATAATCTTATATACAATTTGGAACTGAAAGAGTGGTTTCTTAGGTGGTCCCTTGAGAATGGTTGACTGTAATATTAATTCGCCCGTCTATCATTCAGACATGTTCAAGACGTATAGTGATACAATGTGTGTAGTACTAAGGCCTATAGTCCACCCATCCGTCCATGTCACGAAAGAGGGATAAACCTGAGGGAACGATGCATGAATAAACGTGACGGCACGACAAAGGGACGTCTCCCTACCATTATGTATGCATGAGAAGTTCGATGCCACAAAAACGTATAATTCGGAAAGCCGTAAAAGCGACGTCTATTGGTAACCTGCTTGCCCCATGACCAAAAGGTCGCGAAATATTGCGCTGTTGATAGTGAGCGGGTGTAGTTGTGCTGGTGACTTTTAGCTGGTGACCTTGAGTTGGTGACCTTGATCTGGTAACCTTGAGCTGGCAACATTGAACTGGTGACCTAGAGCTGATGACCGTGATCTGTTGACCTTGAACTGGTGACCTTGATATGGTGCCACTGAGCTGGTGACAGCTGGTGAACTTGAGCTGGTAACCTTGAGCTAGTGATATTGAACTGGTGACATTGAGCTGGTGACCTTGAACTGGTGATCTTGAGCTGGTAATTTTGAGCTGGTGACACTGAGCTGCATGTATTTGTGATGGTGAATTTGAGCAGATGACATTGAGCTGGTGACACTGAGCTGGTGTATTGTGCTGATGACTTTGAGCTGGTGACCTTGAACTGGTGACATTGAGCTGGTGACACTGAGCTGGTGAGACTGAGCTGGTGTATTTGTGCTGGTGACTTTAAGCTGGTGACCTTGAACTGGTGACATTGAGCTGGTGACATTGAGCTGGTGACACTGAGCTGGTGTATTTGTGCTGATGACTTTGAGCTGGTGACCTTGAACTGGTGACATTGAGCTGGTGTCCATGAGCTGGTGACACTGAACTGGTGTATGTGTGCTGGTGTCTTTGAGCTGGTGACCTTGAACTGGTGACATTGAACTGGTGACCATGAGCTGGTGACATTGAGCTGGTGACCTTAAGCTGATAACATTGAGTTGGTTACCATGAGCTGATGACATTGAGCTGACTGACCTTGAGCAAGTCACTTGCTACAGATGTTTTTGTCATGTTAAAGAAACAGAGGATAAATTTGATAATAAGCAGAAAGTAATTCCCGACGCCTCTTTTTTCTTTTCACACTATAATTATGATGTGTCTCTAAAAAAACAAAAAAGGTAAGTGATGACCAGTTAAGGCCCTATTTCCCTATAGTGGGGCAGATTGGTGACATATATCTGGTAAAATAGTGCATCGTGTGACAAACGCACCAAACTTGCCACATAGCTAGACAGTACTCTACTAAACTTTTTTGGCTATGGACCCACGACAGATTTTGAAAAATGGCCGCCATTTTCAAAATGGCCGCCAAATATTCCATAAAGAATTAATGAAGCCCATAATTAATTGGTTTCATCAAAAGTTGTTACTGTAAACACTCCAAATTCAGGATATTAATAAAACATATAATATAATTTGGGTATTTGTTTCTTCAAAAAGGTCGCCATTTTCAAAATGGCCGCCAAAAATTGCTAAAAAATTTTTTGTTATTTTTTTTTGTAGAAAGCAATCAGAATGTACGACGTCAAATGGTCATTGAAAAAACACGGAAAGCTTGTTCAGTATTTACTTCTTACATGCTACATGACCGATTAGTTGAGGTATATAAACTGAGGCACGAGTAAAGTTTTGTCTTTCCATAGCATTGCCATATTTATCAGTATCTTAATTTTATGAGAATAAAACAACAAATTAACAAGTTAGCTGTGCTAAATACGAACAGTTTGTTGATATTTCACTGCTTAAGAACGAAAATAAAAACCAAAACTCAACTAATGAGAAATCTGCTTTTATGTTTTAATATGTTGACTTCAAACAAAAGCTGTATTTCGAGAGCTCATACAAAAGCTGATACAAAATTGAAATACCACCATTTCAAACTCGATTGCATTTTGCCAAGGGTTGTAGACGTCAGGATTTTGAAAAGTAAAAAGCGTTGTTTCATGTATTGATTTGACTCAATAACAATAGGTTATAAATAACGTCATGAATGTTTAGACACTTTTAACGTATTGCTTAATTCAAAAAGAAAATGCCTTTGTATTGAATAGGCTTATGACATACAATGTTTTCAACGACAATATTAAATGTATTTTCTTTATTACATTATACGTTCCTTTCACAAGTAGTTCCAAATGCATCAAACTGACAGCTTAACGCGGAGTTAACATTTAATAAGTGTATGCTAAAATTGCCCGTGCCAGGTGGTGGACGTGGTATATTATTTCTATTGAAATTGCTTTTGTGTTTTCATTATTATTATTATTAATTATTGAATATATTGGACCAAGAATATTTTTAAAACTATGGTAGAATAAGGAAGGAGAATCGTTAATTACAAAATTGTATCACCTCGATATTCAAATATATTTAAGCCGGTTCAAAGCCTAAGTGGTGTAAGAAGTCAAGGTTCTAATGTATTGTTTGTCAATCAGTCCAGACTCTGTTGTACTTACACATTTAGGACGTCCTATTGGTTAAAAGGCGGAGGGACTATAATCCTTAGAACTGCACACACACACTAACTGTTAGTGTTTGCCAAGTCCACACTCTAACTTGCCGTGCCACACGTGCACGCAAGCACACATGCGGTCACGTGCACGCTGACACGCATGCACGCGCGTGCATTAACAACCAGTGTTGTGATGTGTCCCTTTAGAAAGACATAGAGATTATTTAACTGCTGGGATCGAATATAGGAAAATCCTTCACGAGATGGTAGACGTGTGGTTGTTTTCACGAACGAGCGTATGCGAGTGAGTGAAAAAAATAACACGTCTATCATCGACTGAAGGATTTCCCTATAATCGATCCCAGCATTTAAATAATCTATTTATTACATTTTAAATCAGTTTGCGCAGGATTTTAACCGAAATTATTCGCTTTATTGAACGTTATCGGCGGATGACGTTGACGTCAGCACCACTTTATTGACATCATAACTCAGCGTCATTAGTTATTTTTGTGTTCGAAGTTAGTTAATAATATTTAGTGATTATGAATATTCTTTCACTGAGAAATTCCAATCTTTCACCGATGAAGATGTAATAAATATGGATGTGGCAATTATAATAGTTTACTATAACACTCTCTTATTTTTAGTACAAACTATAGTACAAACCTTCCTCTATATGTCCAAAATTTCGGCGTTATCGTCGGCTCCAGAGGCGGGAACATATACACATCACGTGAACAACCACGTGACATACGTGACCAATCAATGACAGTTTTTTGACACGCGACTTAAATCCTTTTTAATCGTGTATCTTTGTTTTTTAATCTACTGTATACGTAGATTTATGTTAAATGGAATGTATAAGACTTACTAAATCTAGTGAATTTATAAAACATTCCAGAAAGTGTCATTCATGTGACGATTAAATTGCATATAACAAAGCTATATATCATGAACACGTATTACATGTCAGGGTATATATGTCCAGTTTTCATCCCAGATTGTGCGTTAGGTTATCCTATAACTTCAATAACAAGATAATCCCACTTCCATACTGCAGGTATGTGTTAACGATGGGAAATAGATTTTAAAAACTTTAAATCCGGATTAGAAACAAGAGTTTATTTAATTTACGTACGCATGCAGTTGCCATTCATTTCGACTCTATTTATCTCCATCAATGCTTAAATTTATGTAAATAGTAGTTCCGATTATTTTGTTAACGTGTCAGATCGAGAAAACGATCTGATCTCACTGCAATGACATATCAACACAAATCTCCATGAAATAATTATCTTTTATTTAAAAAAAAAAGAAGCTCCAAACACTTTAAGTTGTGTCATCTTTCGATCCGATCCCGTTACATGTGATGTTATTTTATATCAATATTTAATGCACGGAGGCTATTTATATGAAATAAAGTATCTACATGTTTAAAGTGTCATTTGACGCGCTGATGTTAGGTTATACCAACACAACAAATCAGTTATAAAAAACCGTCCACGATATTACACACCATAAATTTTTGGCAAACGTTGAAGATGCATGTGTTCGAAATAAGGTCATTTGAAGACTTTACATTATGTTATATTCGTACAACAAAACACAAACAGCTGACACATCCATGAACCTGGCATCCGTTGAAGATACACGTTTAATCCATGTTTAAATGTCTATTAGATTGAAATAAGGTCATTTGAAGATCGGATAATTATTAGGTTATACGCGTGCAATAAACCAGTTATAAAAACACGTCCGTCTGACAAATCCATGAAGATGGCATCCGTTGGAGATGCATTCTTAATCCATGTTTGAATGTCTATTTAGTTGAAATAATTTCATTTAAAGACCTGATAAGTATTAGGTTATACGCGTATAACAAACAAGTTATAAAAACACGTCCATCTGACAAATCCATGAAGATGGCATCCGTTGGAGATGCATACTTAATCCATGTTATAAACAGCAGAAACTGAGGCGATACAATTTACAGGCTAAGCCCCCGGATTATCATGAACCATTTGAACAAGATACAAGTCAAATATTGTAATCTTAAATGTGTCGCTATCCATTTTATCGTGAAATATAACAGCGATTCAAGTGGATTATCGTCGTGCGCAGGTCGAGTCAATGCTATAAAAGTATCTAGAAGTTTGCTGAATGTAGAATTGAATTGAACTTTATAGTCGCACCAACAGCTAAGGTCATGGCGACTTTCCAGTTTCCATTAGTGGAGGAAGACCCCAGGAGCCCCTCCAGGCAAGGGGCGGGGGGGGGGGGGGGCACCTGGGTAGGACGACCGATGCTCTGCAAGCTGACTGAGTAGCTTCTTCATATACAGATTCCTCTAGGTATCGAACCCACAACCGTGATGGGCACGTGATTACAAGTCAGAGACTTAGACCGCTCCACAGTCGACAATAAAAGTGTCCTGTTTGAAAAATTGACATACGCAGTGCAACAGTCTAGTCAAAGACTCTAACCAATCGACCATGGAGGTCCATTTGGCTGAATGTAGAATATGGTAAGGTGATTATAGGGCATCTTATTTGTTTGCAATTAGAATCCAGCGCATCGTCGGCTATCAGATATACCTTATATAACGACCATCGTTAATCTTTATTAAGCAAGCTTCTTCCTTCAAGGATTGGAAGCGGAGGACCTGGTCTCGAGCCTCGCCAGTGCTACTGAGTATCGTCGGTGTTTTCTTGGGCAATACTTTTTCCTAAGCCTCTATCGTCGAATGGTGACGTAATCCGAGCGGTCCCGTGTACCGAGTATCTGGGGCGGCTCATACCAGTTGATAAGGTCAATTCTTCCTTCAAACTGGTTTCATTTGTTCAGGCCCTTCTGGTTCTCGGACACATTATCTCTACATAGTCCTCCAAATCGATCGGTGTCGTGTGTAGTAAACTAGTAAAAGGTTTGACCCCATGTGGGTTTTGACCGGTAGTTTGTTACCTAAGTTGTTGGTGCCAATACAAAAACAGGAGAAAACTCTCTTAGTTTGCTTCAGTTCCGTATGAAATGTGTACATACTTTAAATAAGCCGCATATTATGTTCGGTTGAATTATTATTTATGACTTTCTTTTTTGGAAAACTTGACGAGTCGGTATATTTTTGTTTTAAAATCATCAATATTAACGCGATTCATACTGCTAGTAGTTGTAAATATTATTACATAAAAGTGTAGTTAGATCACAAAGCAAGACTGTATTTTAGCCTTAAAGCATCCCATGAATTAATATTAATGATTTATGCACCAAACACTAACCGAGTGGTCCGTTCCTAAACAGACTGATGACGCGTTATGTAATTATTTTTGGGAATCCAAACTCTGCAGTCACAATATAAACGACTTTAACCAGCCAGTTGAAACTGCAGCGTTGAATTAAGAGTTACAAACTCATAATTCATTTTAAGCATATTCAGTCACGAGTATTTTAAGAACCCGTAAAAAATCCTATACTTTTAATCGGCACAAATACAATATTACATGACCTAAACACCTGGATGGAGTTTTGATAAACGGTTTTGTAGTGTAATTTTACTGTTATTTGGCGGGTTAGTTTCTTTATTGTGGAAGAGTAACTAAACATATGCTATGTGTATAGGGATAGAGCGTCTCCCTCGCATGCGGAAGGTCGTGTGTTCAATCCCCGACCGGGTCATACCAAAGACTTCATAACGATAGTACTAGTAGCTCCCTTGCTTGACGTTCAGCATACAAAGGGTAGTGATAGGACGTGTCGGCCTGGTGTCAGTATAATTTGACGTTCGGCATACAAAGGGTAGTGATAGGACTGGTCGGCCTGGTGGCAGTATAATTTGACGTTCAGCATACAAAGGGTACTGATAGGGCTGGTCGGCCCGATGTCAGTATAAGAAGTTGACGTTCAGCATACAAAGGGTAGTGATAGGACTGGTCGGCCTGGTGTCAGTATAATTTGAATGGGTGGGGAATAACGTCGTGAGTCTACAGCGTGGTATTCCAGTGTGGCAAACTATAAATGTGGGCATTGAGCTCACTACTACAAGTAGACACCGTCGTTATATGACTGACAGATTGTTAAAAGCGACGTTAAATCCCCAAACATACATGCATTGCACAAACATGCCATTGAAAGGTATTATAACATGAATGGGTCTTGATAACCCCTAGCGGTCACCATCGATTAATCACAGCATGCGCTTGAGTCTGTTTGTGCATTAACAAAGCATTGCTTTTACAGATAATGGACAAGTATATAGGATTCAAATGCTCGGAATTAATAAATAATTAAATTGTGTCGTTGAAATGTATTTACTAAAATCGATGGCTTATCTCAACGTTTTCGGAATCCTTACAAAAGCTTCGATTTATAATATGCATACAGTACAGAACATGTTTAAAGGTTGCAGACATGCATAACATGTTGAAATATTGCATATATGCATAACATGTTGAAATGTCGCATGCATGCATGACATGTTGAAATGTCACATACTTGCATAACATGTCGAAATGTCGCATACATACATAACATGTCGAAATGTCGCAAACATGCATAATATGTTGAAATGTCGCATACATGCATACCATGTTGAAATGTCGCATACATGCATAACATGTTGAAATGTCGCAAACATGCATAACATGTTGACATGTCGCAAACATGCTTAACATGTTGAAATGTCGCATACATGCATAACATGTTGAAATGTCGCAAACATGCATGACATGTTAAAATGTCGCATACATGCATAACATGTTGACATGTCGCAAACATGCATGACATGTTGAAATGTCGCATACACGCATGACATGTTAAAATGTCGCATATGTGTATATCATGTTGAAATGTCGCATACATGCATACAATGTTGAAATGTCGCAAACATGCATAACATGTTGAAATGTCGCATACATACATAACATGTTGGAATATCGCATACACGCATGACATGTTAAAATGTCGCATACGTGTATAACATGTTGAAATGTCGCATACGTGTATAACATGTTCAAATGTCGCATACATGCATACTATGTTTAATTATCGCATAAATACTGGCCGCAAATGTAGAGTTTAATTGTTGCTTATATAATATAGCATGTTTAAATATCGCATATAGTTGTTTTATATAGTTATATTATTTATGACTATATATCGCTTGCCTTGTATAGCAAATACATATTACGACATGTTTAAATATCGCATACAGTGTACAACTCGGTTACATATTGAATACAGTGTACAGCATGATTATGTGTCTCATTGTACAATATGGGCGGATTCAGGCGGAAGCGCAATCATTCACGTTTTTAAGCTTAACCGCTTAATGGAGTTACGGAGGGCCCCGTAATGTTTATGATATTTTTTAATTTGCAAATGAGGTTTTCACAACTTGTTGACTACAAATTGGTAAAAAGTAATGAGATTTCTTTACCCATTTCACAATTTTGGACGAGATATTTGAGAAAACAATGACAGAATTTCCCCCCAAACCTCCATGTAGACAGAAATTGGCACACAGACCATATTCGTCGATCAGCATGTTAACGATATCGAACTTTAACTATATCTCTTAAAGAAAGGTGCGTAACTCTTGCTTCCTTCTATAAGAGACCATGTATAGAATAATCGTATAGCACTATTTAACACTGCATGTTGCGTGTAAGTAGTCTATATATCATGGGGGAAGCAAACGATTATTGAACGAAAACAGTTGAAAGATAAACTAAACCATAATAACAATTACATGATTTTAAAATCAATGAATGGATTAAATTCCACCATTGAAACAGTTACTCGCCATCAATAACGTATCCATACGCACTAAATAGTGAATATGTACTTACTTCGGAGACATGGTGACGGTTGCTAAGCGGACCAGTTTCGGAGGAGGTCGGCGTGTCTTGGCCAGATACCGCTGCTGATGTTGTCGGAAGCCCATGAAGTTTTCCTTGCTAGCGAAATCTCCCTGGAAACCATGGAACTGGCTTAATGATGCGGCTATATACGTATATCTACTCGATGTCGGTGTCTTTGAGAAATAATCTGAGTGGGAGCGAGTTTGGGCCGTGTGCAAAGGTTTTCGTTCAATGTTCACAGAAAACGGAGATTTTACGTCCCGCTCAGTTTCGGGTTTGTCGTCCTTTCTCTCCTCCGTATCATACGACATTCGAGTTCCATCTCTGTAGGAGGTCTCGGTTAACGGCCTTGAGTGGGGAAACTCGTGGAACTCTCCAAAGTCTGAACTAGCGAGTTTCGATTTTTCTCCAATTTTGGATTGTTTAACAATATCGACCACGTGTCCAGGTTTTTCATCTCCTCTGGCGGAGTCGTTAGAATCTCTGTCAGTAATATCGGATGTGTTGAATTCCGTCACCTTAGATGTGCCCTTCTTTCTTGTTTCAGTTGCGTTATCCATATTGGCAGGTCTAGACTGGCTGTCATTAAATCTCACATTTCCTAGGGCGTTGTATTCTCCGTTGTCTGTATATTCGATATTACTATCGTCCGTCGATTGACCCGGAAGTGTCTTCTTTTTCACTACCTCTTCTCCCGCGGTGCGTCCATCCGGACCGGTAGAGGAATCACCGAGGATTTCCGATTGCCCGGATGTAGGATCCTGGAGATAGGTTCCCGAGGGTGGGGCCACTACATCCGCCGTGGACATATCTGAAAAAGCGAATAAAAAAAATAGTTGAAAATTGTTTGTTTGTATGGGCTTTTACGTCATAAGGTTTTATAGGATCGATTATTTTTCTCTTTTTTTTGGTGGGGGGGGAGGGGGGGGGGGGGGTTGGGGGGGGGGGGCGTGGATGGAGGCAGAACACTCACTTCTCCTGGGGAGAACCAGTACTGTACACCTCCCGCTATCCGTAAGAATCGACGCTTCCTCACACGAAAGTGAATCATTTTGGTTTCAAATTTCACACAGTGTATTTGAATCAGTTAAACAGTTGAATCACAGAGATAAGCACAATTTACAAATTAGTTTTTTAGGCTAAACATTTTCATCAATTCAATGTTTGCAATTTAAAACACAATTAACAAATATTTACCAGGTTGACTTTATTTTTTAATTTCATGTTTGTGTGACACCTATCAAAGTTTAGGGTAGTAAATTGACACAAATACAACCCTGTGGTGATTCGACCCATGATGTCTAAAATGAGTTAAAAGGCTATTGGTTCTCAATCTTTAAAAAAAAAACCAGATCCAAAATGGATGGGATATGGTCAAGTGAAAATTTCAACCAAATGCATGGTGTACTTTGAAATTTGGATGATGTTATAATATGGCGTCTTTTATTTTTAAAATGATGTCTCGTCTGCTCTCGCTGGATAAATAGACTGTTCTGTTGACCACTTTATTTCACATGAAAAAAAATGATGAAACAACTTTGAGTAAAATTGCATCAAACTATAAAGGGCATACTTGTTTTCACATATGTGTTCTGTTAACCCTGCAATCATAAGTGTGAATTCGGGGACCAGTAGCCTATACTGCGTACCGGGTACCAGTCTACTTTGGTCCTCCCGATTGGAAACCGGTTACTGGACCAGTATTCTGTCTGATGTTATGTTAACAGTGTTGAATTACTGACATGTACTACCAGAACACTGAACAAAAATCCCTAATTACTCACTTTTGTATCTTAACTAATTTTCTTATTTTAAATATATTTTAGAATAGATATGTGATAAGTATTTTGTTTTGACCCATTTTTTTGTTTAAATTGTTACATCTTTTGAGAGTTACACTCCCTTTATATGAAAACATGAAATGTGCTGATAAAACACATAACATGAGTCAAAGATCGCTGAAAGATATAAAATTCTTACAATAAGTATGAAATAATAGAAAAAAAAAAAAAATTGACCCATTTATCGCAGATTCTCCGTCTATAAAAAAAAATGAAATATGGATAATCTTAAATTACCTCCCTTTAAATTGAATATTGTTTGAAATTCAAGTATTAAACTGTAATTCAGCATTAACATTAAATATTTCGAAAATTTCTTTTGCAAACGTATTTGCAGTGGTAATGCTAGTAAAAAATGATGTCAAAATAATTATAACAGGCATATTTTAGAATTAGGAACATCGAAAGCTTCACTAATTCGAAGTACTTAATAAAATCCTATATACCCAGTTGTATAAGTGTTATAACTTATTTCTAAGAAAACACATTGACTTAAAAGTTTTAAAATATGTCCATGCAATCAGAGCAGACGATTTAATCTCGTTATTTTGCCGTTTAACCGTATCTCTAATCTTAGGTCGGTACTTAGCAATTTGGTTTATTGTATATGGTTGACATTGCTCATGCCTAATGTATGCATTTGGTTGAACATTTCACTTGGCCATACCCCATTCATTTTAGATAAAAAATAAATAAATAAAGAATCAATCAATTTAACAGTGGAATTTAAGACAACACTATATATTAATTTCAGCCAGATAAATACCTTTAAACAATATTTCACGCATCATGACGAAAAGCAAGTGTATAGAGGTAGGTGATTAATAACATACATGTATTTTACATCATATTATAAAAATGTATTCTTCAAACAGATTAGTTTCCTCCGGGTTTCTCCGGTTTCTCCGGATTCCTTTAAAATTACGACCATGGAAACGTTGTGCTCCGCACCATCGAGAGTGATCTGTAGAATCCGTGTAGCTCGTTTCGTGATCGATGTAATTAAATCAAGGTTATATTAACATGTTTAATGTTTCGTTGGAAATGGATTTAAGGGCAACAACAACTTGAGAATAAATAAGACCATACCCCCATTAAAACTAACACGCCTGTACCAATTGCGATACTTCTGCAGAATGACTGTCAAGGGACTCATGGCACTATTATCTGCCCTTGAATACTCGTGCAGGTAGACACAAAACATAGTTCCCACTTTTTTTGCTTTGTACAGGACTTTTCATTGAATACATTAATATATCCTTTCCAGCTCCCAGGTGATACATATACATTATTTTAGGAAGAGATCACAGAAAATGTTTTTAGCTAGTTCTGATTTATTTTAGATATCATGGGTCAATTCACCACAGGGTGGAATAGTATTACGCTAAATGTTGATAGTTGTCGCACAAACACGACTATAAAACATAAACCTGGTAAATATGTGTTGATTGGGGTTTTAAATTGCAGATATTGGATCAATGAAGAATAAAGATATGTTGTAAATTGTGTTTATCTCTCAATGGGACCCTATGAACAAGTAATGGTGGTGTGAGACGTCAAAGGGAACACTAAACTGTGTGAGAAGGTGTACGGTATCGTGCGCTTGCAACAGCAGAAGGCAACAAGTGGCTGCACAGTTAGTCAACATCTGCACCCTACACACCCACCTCACTCCCCATCCACCATTAACCGTATACAAAATAAATATACAGCTAACAGACGTTTTAGACAATTATTTTCTAAAGTATAACTTTGTCTCAATTAACCATTTTTCGTACATTTTTATTTGTCCTTTTTTTTTCTTTTTTTTTTTTACTTTTTAATTTTTAGTAAACTTTTTAAATAAAAATCACGCAAAAGAAACGAGTTTAATAATCAGATCGATGGCACGATTGCGCTGTTTAAAGCTTCACACATTCAGCAGAAATGAGGAAATGCGTTCATTTATACAAACGTATTCAAGAATAACATCCAGTATAGGTAGACATTCATTCATACCCCCTTTTCTCGTTGATCAATACAGTCCTGTATAATAAAGAAAAAAGCATTCACCCGCATTGAATAGACACAGATATTTAAATGACAGACTGCCGAGTTGATATCGTTTGAAGTGGGAGGCGTCATTTTTAAGGAGCACCTCCATTTATATTTACTTTAAACCTGCCTTCATGTAGATAATTAACGGGACGCCGCGAGATTAAAAAAAAATCACGATTGTCGTATGTTCCTTAAAACGTACATGCATATGCTCAAACAATTTATGTCACTTTAAAATCACTGCTTGATGCTCAGGAACGGACTTACAATTGTCAATGGATAAATAAAAAATCCACAAAACCCGCCAATATTTGTGGGTTTGAATACAGCTAGTTCATTGTCTAATCGTTGCTAGGGGTTTTCAATGAGTGTAAGGTTATGTCTTGTTAGCTATAGTTGTTTAGGTTTTCACTTATTCTTTATTCGAATCTTCTACAACTGCTGATGTTTCTGCTGCTGTTGCTGCTGCTGCTGCTGCTGCTACTACTATTACTACTACTACTACTACTTCTACTACTACTACTACTACTACTACTACTACTACTACTACTACTACTACTACTACGACAACTACTACTACTACTTCTACTACTACTACTGCTGCTGCTGCTGCTACTACTACTACTACTACTACTACTACTACTACTACTACTACTACTACTACTACTTTACTACTGCTGCTGCTGCTGCTACTACTACTACTACTACTACTACTACTACTACTTCTACTACTGCTGCTGCTGCTGCTGTTACTACTACTACTACCACTACTACTACTACTACTACTTCTAGTACTGCTGATGCTGATGCTGTTGCTACTACTACTACTTCTACTTATACTGCTGCTGATGCTGTTTCTGCTGCTGCTGCTGCTGCTGCTGCTGCTGCTGCTGCTGCTACTACTACTACTACTACTACTGCTGCTGCTGCTGCTACTGCTACTACTACTAATACTACTACTACTACTACTGCTGCTGCTGCTGCTGCTGCTGCTACTACTACTACTACTACTACTACTATTACTACTACTACTACTACTACTACTACTGTTGCTGCTGCTGCTGCTCCTACTACTATTTAAAATAATAATAATAATAATAATAATAATAATAATAATAAAAAAATAAAAATAATAATAATGTCTTCATTTGAGGAAACAGCGCGGTTACGCAAGTATAATCTTCACTGAGGTCCTCAAAACACTTTTGGAATACTTCCTCTGTATTTTAAGTGTTGCTAGCATTGTTGAGTTTGTATTAGATTTTTTTTTTTTAAAAACATAAACATGAAAAGTGCCTACAGATACAGAGAAAATAATGAACTCGTAAGCAATTGTATAATCATAGTATGGCAACTGTTTATTAGATAAAATGACAGTGTTTTTCGTCATATTCCAGGTTAGTCAAGAAAGGTTTAAACGAAAATTCGAAGAAAACAAAACAAAACAAAAAAATGTCTTTTAAGTGTTGTTATGGTTCTGTTGATTATATTAGACTAATATAACTATATGGTAGAATAACGCGGAAAGAAATAAAATCTTCAGATTATATTACATTTTATCAGAACTCTATTGGTATCTACAGTCCCTGATTTTATTTAAGCAGCTTTTAAGTGAAAATGATATTTGGAGTAAAAAATCATACATAAATGCCATGTACATTGAGATCTATCAATAGAAGAAAGGAAGAGAAAATATAAGGTTTGCATTTAGAATAAAATCATGTGCATAATGGTTTTGAACTATTATTCTTTTTAAGCAGAAGTGTTCAGTCGATATAGCGTTAAACTGACACAATTCGTCTTCGCTAAAATGTATAACAACAACAAACACATACTTTATAGACCAAAGCTTAGTTTTGAATTTGTCAATGATAGTCGATTACAGATATGATATTGCATATTATTTTCATAATTGAATGTAACCAAGGGTGACGACCCGCTAAACAGATATAAACTATATCTCTGAATGGACTTAGTGTTTAGTAATTTGATATACTTGTAATTAAAAGAATTGTGTCGCTGATTGGGCTCATTATCTTAATCAATTGGCTTTTATTTATAAAAGTAAAAAAAGTATACACATGCTAAGTCACGTGTATGAATTGCGCTATAGACTGTGCCAAGGACCTAACTTATTTTTAGTGTTTACTCTACTTTCTAAATAGTACTTTCTGATAGTCTCTCTATAGGTCACACTCTAAAGGTTATAATAGCGTAAATGAGTCTCCATTGCCCTTCCATAGTAAAGTTAGAATGTTGACAACCTGTTAAAAACTCAAACCTCGTTAGAATTCTGGGAAACTTACTTTATCATGCAAATAAACATGTCTGCTATTAAACATCAACAAGGAAATAGGGGCTTTAATACCTTCTAAGAAACATTTCTTCAGTTGTATACTAACACCGGGTCAAAGGTCAACACTATTTTTACCCCTTGCAATTTCATACCCTGTCTACTTTCACTTCTCAAATTTATATAAAAAACTGTCAAAAACATGATGGGCTGCATTTTCAAATATCAACAACATGTCCAGAATACAGTTATAGCCAAAAAATAACAGGAACCAGCACTAAAAAAAGTTTTTAAAGAAAAAAAGATTAGCACTCTTTACTACAGAACTACTTTCGATGCACCAGGCGAGCACATCCTGTTGATTTAGTGTAATTAGACCTAAACCACTAAGTTTGCAGGTAATAAAATCTTCATGAATAAATGGTGCAAGTTTTTGAAATTCTGAGCCATCTGATTGGTTTAAAAAGTAGAATAAACTACGCTCCCTCCCTTTCGGTTTCTTAATGGTGAAGATTTCTCTTCATAGCCTCTAACCTATACCTAGCTGAAACGGCTAGAATTTCTTCTGGAAGTGTAACTCGTGAACACATTAAATCCCCACCCCACCACCACCACCACCACCATCACACCACCACACACACACATTTCCCCAACGGGTCTAGATGTAGTTTTCTTTGGATGAAGTCAGTGTCACATGGTGTTGCGCACGGTGTATCTTTTCTTGGTGCAATACTGTACCTCGTTGTCGAGATAATGAACCTCTTTATGATGCGGTAGTAAATTCGTTGACGCGAGTAAGGCCGAGTTTACACGACTGAGTCTTTCACTGACGCTATATGTACCCTTTTGACGCAATATAATAGTGTACATCGTTGACGCGATAGTTAAACTCGTCGATACAATAGCGAATTTCGTTGATGCGATTGTGTTACTCGTTGTCGTTATTATAGGATACCTCGTTCTTGCAATAGTGTACCATATTGACGTGAAGGTAACGGTGTCAATGTGATGGTGTAATAGCGCATCTCGTTAAGTCGGAAATGTGCTCGTAGATGCGAAGGTGCACCTCATTTACGAAACGATGTATTTTCTCCAGAACTCTTATATAGTGGGGTCTAACTGTTTTGCTCTTCGCTGACATCTTTAAAGCGATAGTGGTATATCTTTTGACGCGAAGGCAATATTGTGATGGCGTCCACGACGGACGCCATATTACACTTAAAACAATGAACTTTAAGAATCGTTACCTTTGTCTAACTAAAAGGCTACTCAATCACCTACTCAATTCGTACACTTCGAAAAACCTTTGCAAAAAAATTATTATCGTAACCCAGAAATACTTTTAAAATATAAAAATAATTTAAGAACTCTTTTGCGACAAGTACTACCACAAACTGACTACTATTGTGACTTTTTGTTCACACTTCTTAAGATCATTGGTCATGATAACTTCCATACAACCTATATTAATAAAACATTTTATCACATGAAACTGCTTGTATTCCGTATAATATACCCATTACGTATTTCCTTATATTAACCATGTGTAATACAAGGCGACCGAAACTTCAAAATTCAAAAATTTCAAATTTCAAAATTTCAAAATTTCAAAATTTCAAAATTCCAACTTCAAAATTTCAAAATTCAAAAATTCAAAAATTCAAAATATAAAAATTCGAAAATTCAAAATTTCAAAATGTCAAAATTCAAAAATTTCAAATTCAAAAATTCAGAATTCAAAATTTCAAAAATTCAAATTCAAAATTTCAAAAATTCAAAATGTCAAAATTCATGTGATAAAAAGGATCTGACACTCGTCATTTCATACAAAATGTTATTAAACTCGTCCAGAGGCTCGCTTAATAACAAATTCCTGAACTCGTTTAATAAAGCTTTGTATGAAATGACAACTCATGTCAGATCCTCTATATATCAAAAGAGGTTATCAGTATCATTTTGGAACACATGTTTCAGCGGTTGACCCATTTATAAATTACCACTACGCTTTCCTGTTTGATTGAGCGATCACCTGGCAGATTGTGGACCCGATGATGACGTCTACCTGAATCCAATCTCATTAAAATCAGATCATATGAATTTAGTGAGATTGACCTAAATCATGAACAGGAAGGAACGCTTGGCGTATCATTTATTCTCTTGTGTCTCTTCTGCCAAGTCACTGAGTACTTACTTTGTGGATTTCTAGGCTTTTACTGTTTTATATTCCTATATACATGATCATCTTTGTGTTTTACTTATATCGCATATCAATGTTACCTAGTTTGTTAGAGGGTATAGCTTGGCGAGGATTTCGTTATTTATACTGTCCCGTTTAGTTGAGATGACAATAGGATACGAGTAAGTTTTATTGTACCCTCGAACCTGGTTTAAACCCCAGCGACCGTTTTTCCACTGTGCATTCCAAGGAGGTACCCATCATATGGCATATTGTCAACCAATCCTTGTTTGGTTTGGTGTTTTTGGATGGCTGATGTCTGTAAGTTCGACTCTTTATCTACTTTCGTAGACGTGATTGCCTAATCCCTATTTATAATCCGATATGGTACTTCGCTGACGCAAAAGTATACATTGTGGTCGCGAGAGTGCACACCTTGGAATGAGAGTTCGTCGGTGAGACAATCGATAGTGTACCTTATTGGAGGAGTGTGTAATTAGCTGGTGAGCCAGTGGAATGTGTAGATCCGGTATATATTCATATATACATGATCATCTCTATGTTTACTTGTATTGCCAAGTAATGCTGCCTAGTTAGTGAGAGTATAACGTCTATCAGAGGATAACTCCTGGCGGGGATTGTCTTCGTTGCACTGTCCCGCATAGATGGAATGACAGTATGGTAAGAATGAGGTTTGGTGCCCAACAGAACCTGGTGTAAACTCCCAGCGGCCTTTTTACCACTGACCGTTCCAAGTCGATTCCCCTATTGCCAACCCTTTTATGTTTGTGGCTGTGTACCTCACGCTGGGGATGGTGTAATAAAGCCCCTGTGGCGCTGGTGAAAATGTGTACCTCTTTGAAGCTGCCCAATGCGCAGTTGATCTTTTTCCTATATATAACATTATGTAGAGCGCACATTTTGTGGAGCACTATGGTCTAGTGGTAGACCCATGATCCAAACGTCGTGGGTTAGATCCCCACAATAGCCATATGCGTTGTGTCCCTGAGCAAGACACTTTATCTGCATTGCTTAGTACTGGTTCTACCCAGGAAGACAATCAAGAAGTACCTTAGAAGCGAATAGCTTACAACATGTATAGAATACTGTACGTCTCCATGTATTACTGAGTACTGAGCTATGATTGGTTGCTACCATTCTCTGACAGTTTACTTTGTTGACGAAGTAAGACGCCAGTTTTAAGGTAAAGGTGTTTTACCTCGTAAATTTAATAGTCTGTTTTGTATTCCACCGAGACAAGTGTAAAAATACATTATTTTTCAATAGGGAGAGAACGTGCTGTAGCAAATGATATATGGGTTCAGTACTCAGAAGCCCTAACCTCACCCTAACCCATAAGCCATACCACAACCAGCTACCATGTTAACCGTGAATACGACAAGATGATTGTCCAGTTAAGTGTGCGAGCTCGTGTTCCTGTGTTAATATGAAAGGCAACAATAAAAGTCATGTGTATGATTATACAGTTTTGAAAAACATACATACTATAATAACTTCAGAAATGCAATGCACGTACAACAACAACAACAACAGCACTCTTTATTGCTGGAAAACTTACAATTTCCGCTCGGGATCCTCTGAGTATCTAGTATAGTAAAAAAAAATAATATATATATATAAGTTATATAGTAAATTATAGCTTTACTCCTTGTTTTAAGCACAACCACCATCGCATTCATGCTGGTGACAAGAAGACATTTTGTAGAACCGATGGATGCTCCCTGAAATGTATCGTCAACTTTACAACCCAGCAGTATTCAATTGGTAGTCCAATTAGTAGTTTGAGTTATGCTCCGGACAAGAACTATAAGCATGAAATTAAAAAGGGCAATAACTCACACGTGAATGAAGATAGAATAGTTATGGTTATTTTGCTCCGGACGTCCTATCGTTGCCCTCTATCATTGTTTGAAGTTTCATTGCAGTCCAATTAGTATTTTTGAGTTATGTTCCGGACAAGTATTATAAGTATAACATTACAAATGGCAATGACTCTAGTTTGAATGAAGACAGAGTTATTGTTCGTGTGCTTTGATCTTCCTCAAATTGCTCTCTATTATTGTGTGCAGTCCCTTACGCAGTTTTTGAGTTGTGCTCCGAACAAGGTCCGGAAGGACGGACGTCCGGACGTGCGTACGGATGGACGGACAAAGCGGCAACTAAATGTTTTTCATTCGGGGAGCTTAATAAAACCTAACATATACAGCCATCAGATTATGTATTGGTGATGAAAAACTTCCTTCATCATCTCACGAACTCTGCTTGCCCAAAATGATAGTACATGTGTTAACGAAACGCAGACCCCTATATCATTTTATTTTTATCTGTCAGTAAGTATATTTTGTGTCTACTCTAAAGGTTTACCGTCCCTGACGCTCTTTTTACAAAACATCTTTGGATTTCTCTTTAATATTACGTGAAATTAAGTGTGCAGTATATACATGATATAGCGGAAATTTTCGAGTTTATTTTCCTTTTTTTTTCTTTTTTTTGTTTAGTCGTCTTGTGTGTGTGTGTGTGTGTGTGCGTGCGTGCGTGCGTGCGTCCCATCGTCCATGCGTGCGTGCGTGTGTGTGTACCGCGGCGATGGCGTAATGGTATATCGTCCGCCTCGCATGCATGAGATCGTGGGTTCAATCCCCGGTCGGGTCATACAAAGGCTTCATAACAGTGATACTAGTTGCTTGTTTCAGACGTTCCACTGACTATCATGGCATGTGTCTACGGCATGATATTTCAGTATGGTAGCGCTATAGACTATACGTTTATTTTACGCATAACGAAATATTAAATATTGTTTCATCCTAATCATGAATATCGTCATCACAATCTAGAGTCAATGGGTACGTTTAAAAGTATCGTTTCTTTTTTCGTGAGATAGCAAAAGCCTATATCGATTTAGGATTTAAATTGCCAATTTCTCAAGTTCAAGTTCAGCTCAATGAATAGGCAATTTAATGGTAAGTCTCACGTTTAGAGTGTATGTATAACTGAACGGCTGTTTTGCGGCTTATCAACACATTACCTTAGTTAAGTTCAGAGAGAGGGGACTGATACATTGGAATCCGGGATCATTCGTACGCTACTCAGGGGCGGATACAGGATTTGAGATTAGGAGGGAGTGGGGTTGTTGGGGGTGGGGGGGGGGAGGGGGTCGGGCGGTGGGGATGCAACTTTTAAAAAACATTGAACTTCAAAACCAAAAAACACCAAAAAAAGCACAAACAAAATAAACAGTTTTTTTTTCATTTATGGGACTGGGGGTGGTGAGGTGGGGCGCAACTTAAAAAAAAAACACCAAAAAAAAAACACATCAAAATAAAATGTGGTCAACAAAAAAAGAAAGAAAACGATTTTATACATAACTTTTGAGATTTTAGGCTCCGGGTGCGCACCCACCCCTGGGTCCGCCCCTGCTACTCTTGATATCGAATCTATTACTTATTATAATAGTTCTTCACCAGCGCGCTCGGATGTAAGACGCCAATACACGGGACAGGTTTACGTCCTCGTCCGGCAAGCGAAGTAATGGAGAAGATGTTACTCTCTAACACATGTTACAATATAATCTTGTTTTCGTAAATGAAATTAGTTATACATATCATTAATTCACGATCCGTTATGGATATCTGCAACAGATATCCATATCATATTTAAAGATGTCTATAACTTAATTTATTGATATCATTAAAATTTCGAAAATACGATATCCATAAATGCGGGTGAATATCAATAATTGAAGTATGGGCAAATATATCTATCCATATATCGATTATAAAATATCTATACATCGTATAGATATCTTAAAATGAATTACGGATATTTTTAAATCGAATATAAGATATCTATAAATAATTAATAATATCCATAAATAATATAAGATATATACTATTCAATTTAATTATATGGATATCCATATTTAATTTTGTTAGGCTATGAAAGTCACCTGCTATGAAGGTTGTGTTAGACTATGGAAACAGGTCGCTTTAATGTAAACAGTTTATACTATACACACATTAAAGGGGATGTAGCGGCACAGCCAAACAAGCTCTATTATTGAAAGTTCTGAAAAACATGGGGAAATGTGAAAGAATTATCAAAATCGGATGATAAACAAAAAAGATATGACCATTTAAAGATTGTTCTAAAACAAATATGGGAGCCGCCATTTTTATAACTATGACATCATAATTCCATATTACCATATATATGAATATTGACAAATATCATTTAAAACGAAAAAAAACACTGCAAATGAATGCATTTTTTACTGGTCATGTAAAGCATTATTGCCATTGAGTAAATAAATACATAATTGTCATACAGCTGCTGTCATTTTCCCCCTATATATCAGTAAATTTTCATATTTATAAATATTCCATATATGGTAATTTAGAACTGTGATGTCATAGCTCTCAAAATGGCCGCTTCCATATCCGTTTCACCAGAAACTTCAAATGATCATATCTTCTTTGTTTATCATCCGATTTTGATAATTCTTTCACCCTTATTCAAGTTTTTCAGAACTCTCAATAATAAAGATGTTTGGCTGTGTCGCTACATTCCCTTTAAAGGAACTATCCCGCCAATAATCGGCAAAGGTTTTGGTTTGTTGGTTCATATAAATCACGAGCAAACTTGCAAATATTTAGTAGTTGCTATTCATTGTATCAATAATAATAATGTAAAACATACGCATAAACCTTTAAGAGAGTCAGTCCGTGTTGGTACTCAGCACATTATAAGCAAAACACATCACTCGTCCTATTCTTCAATACCCCAAACCTACACTTAAATCACAGGAGTTCGGATTTGTTTGTACTGTAACGATATTTTCCTGTATCAGAATCAGTATTGCAAATATTGGTTCGCGTGTGCAAACATACTATGAAGAACGCCGGTAGTTCAGTAAATGTGCTTGATAATACGTTTGTGTCGATTAGTAAACACAGACCCACTTATCATGAAAGCCTGCTAATTTATTTATTAAACAAGTGTTTGAGAGTAATCCATATTTTTAATGACACATAAGACGTTCAGGTATCTTTCAAATGCTTCCATATGCTCGCTATGTTATTATCGTCTATCAGTACGGAATATAAAGGTGTTTTGTCATTTCAAAGTGGGTACATTAGTTTTTTTCCTTGCTTGTCTAGAGGACCGATTTAAACTTGAAAATAATGACATGTTCCATTCTAAAGGGCCGAAACATAAAAATCCGTGGTCTGAATGGTAAAGACTCTGCGTTTCAAACCTTCTCGCCCCTCACCGCTGCGTGTTTGAACCCCACTGAACGCTCTATTTGTAAGTGAGAAAGTGTCGATTCTAACGGATGGCGGAAGGTATACTGGTTCTACCCAGGAAAACGTGGACGATCTGCGTTCGCCTCGTCATATATAGCCTTCAAAATGCTGAAAACGACGTGAAGCACCATTCAGTCAACCAACCTTATTTACAAGGAAATGTAGTCTGTAAAGTAATATGGGCTAACCTCTAGTTACGCCTTACTTACGCACAAGTGTTAATTTAATTTTTTCGCTGCCAAATTACAAATGACGTTTGTTAAAATTTTAATTCAAACCTTCCGGTAATATTATATATATAAAGTGTTACGGAAAACGTTCTTACCGAGTGACGAACAGTGTAAACACTGATCAGCCTTCACATTATGTGCACGTTGATTTGGGTTTACACTGAAAGTGCTGGTAAGCAAAATGTTGTACTGTAGATTTTTCAACGTTTTGACGGCGGAGTGATATGTCAAAATACAAACTTATATTCTACCGCAATATAATTCTGAGCATAATTTTGTGTATATTTAAAAAATTCAAGCCGATTTTTTTTTCTTTTGTAATTTAAGCAATTCATACAAAGTTAATTCAGAAAAATATAAGTGCCGTCAAGAAGTTTTGCATTTCCATCGTTTTTCATCGTTTGCCAAGATTCTTGGTATTTGAGAGACGTTGGCAGAGATTTATGTGTATGCAAGGAACGACAACTCTGGGTAGAGATTGCGTCTTGATATGTACTTCTATAAGAACATGTTTGAGGTTCAATCTATAAGACTAGTACAAAGCAAATTGTTTCTGCATATTACTGTTGATTACATTGCACCAATCATATATATTAACCTATGGAAGAGTAAGAAGCAAAAATGGAAACTCAACATTTTATTTAATCATATGCAAGCCGGTTTAAAGTTAAAATAATTGATTAAAAAATCGTGACGATAAATTTAATGCTTTTTAATGCTCGTTAATGTCAATAAAAACTCGTCATCATCAAAAACTGCAATATTGCTGTCCCTTTGTAACCATTAATAAAAAGAAAAGCGCAAGCATAATACTATAAAGAGGTAGGGTAGGCTGAGGAGAGACACACCATGGTCAGGTGGCATATGTATGTAGTATGTAAGAACGGCAACTAGAAACTGTTAGGTAATTCATTCATTTTTTTAAGTTCGCTTTTTGACGATTTTTCTCATTTCTATTCCAATACACAGAAAAAACGTAAGGCACACTTAAATATAAAGGATAAACAAAATCGTTTAATAGTTCGATATACAGTTGAAAGATGTTATACGATACAACCATGCTCTCCAATAACAAAAAAACGCTAAAGACCTGTTCACGTCATTAATTGTAGTAGTTTACTTTGTTGAATTTTCTGAGCGGAATAAATCACAAACAGACAAACTATTCTATACTTTAATAAAGGAATAATGGATCGACCTTTATTATTGGGTAATGATTAATGTGTATATCTGTCTTCTATGTACCCACTTTTTATCAATTGAACTGATCAATAACCCGTTTGAACACGGAGCATTAATTTGGCCCACCAAACATTTACACTTAATGCCCAAAGGATTTAAATATTTTAAAAGTCTCGAATGCACATAATGTATAGACGCGGTAAGTCAAAGGGTGAGACGGAATTGCCCAAATGCAAATATATTAATAATATCCTAAACCAATTTTCGAAATGTACAGTTTAATATGTTAGGTAAACCCACCACATTATTCGAGTGTTAAAAGGAAACATATTGATACATAGTTGCTACACGGCATATTACATAATACATAGATTATTAAGAGCCGCTTTTAAAGATCGGACGAGGCCTACTCACCATCCGACCGACGAGACAGTGATACGGCCCCAACTCCCCATCCGACGGACGAGGACGTGGTATTTAAGCTTAAAGGAATACAAATAAAAAATACTTGATTTGGAATGTTTTGGCAAGAACATGTACATGTAGTGTATATAACAATTTAAGAGAAGCTTATCGACTTAGGTCCATTTTCGACGGACGAGGTAATAATACATCCCTACTCACCATCCGACGAACGAGGCAGTGACAAGGCCACACTCCCCATCCGACGAACGAGTCAGTGATACATCCTCACTCCCCATCCGACTGACGAGGCAGTGACACGTCCTCACTCCCCATCCGACTGACGAGGCAGTGATACGTCCACACTCCCCATCCGACGGACGAGTCAGTGATACGTCCCCGCTCCCCATTCGACGGACGAGGCAGTGATACGTTCCCATTCCCCATCCGACCGACGAGACAATGATACGGCCCCAACTCCCCATCCGACGGACGAGGCAGTG
This sequence comes from Cyrtodaria siliqua, assembly GCA_037043455.1. NCBI lineage: Eukaryota > Metazoa > Mollusca > Bivalvia > Adapedonta > Hiatellidae > Cyrtodaria > Cyrtodaria siliqua. The sequence goes on along the minus strand of JAWPHD010005759.1, from coordinate 51,788 downwards.
ATACGTTCCCACCCCCATCCGACCGACGAGACAGTGATACGGCTCCAACTCCCCATCCGACCGACGAGACAATGATTCGGCCCCAACTCCCCATCCGACGGACGAGGCAGTGATACGTTCCCATCCCCATCCGACCGACGAGACAGTGATACGGATCCAACTCCCCATCCGACCGACGAGACAATGATACGGCCCCAACTCCCCATCCGACGGACGAGGCAGTGATACGATCCCACCCACATTCGACCGACGAGACAGCGATACGGCCCCAACTCCCCATCCGACCGACGAGACAGTGATACGACCCAACTCCCCATCCGACGGACGAGGACGTGGTATTTAAGTTTAAAGGAATACAAATAAAAAATACTGGATTTGGAAGGTTTTGGCAAGAACATGTACATGTAGTGTATATAACAATTTACGAGGAGCTTATCGACTTAGGTCTTAAAAAGTATGGAAGCATAAAATCTAGAGAAAAATATGGTAGTCGCTCCATATTGAAAATGCTGCCATCTGCATTACATTGAAGATGAAAAACACTTTGTGTTAGAAGAAAAAGGAATATTTGAATTTGAATTCCACCTATGATTAAAATCATTGCAAATGATATTTTCTTTACTTGATTTTTAACATTTTGAGGTTGCCATTTGCCATTTAAGCGTAAATTAATGGTATTTTATATATTTACATATACGTTACCGTTTAGAAAGCGATTTTCATGAGCTCACATTAGTTACATTTTGTTTTATATTATGTTTTTAGGTGAACATGTGAAACTTTAATTTGATTGTAGGTGACTTATAGGCCCATTGGGCTGAGTGTTTGTTTATTTAATTATGTAATATGCGTTATATATGAACTGTGTATACACAAGTCACTATACAAAAGGATTTAATTACTTAGTACTTATTTACATTCTGACCTAAAAAAATCCTTACTAATCATATTTACAATTGGTTTAAACATAATTTATTGCATTTTTTAACAAAGTATGCAAATGGGTCGGGCCACAAGTTCTTACAACATTAGTTACGGCCCTTCCCAAATACAAAAATATGTTTAAAAAACAACAACAAACAAAACAAACAATAATAATAATAATAATAATAATAATAATAAAAAACGTTAATGGATCATAAGTAAACTGTTGTTTCATGCAATTTACTCTAAGTAACGGCTTTCAAACAGGTACTCAACAGATCTCCTAAACTATAAAACACACATTTGTATATGTAATTACCTATCATGACCTATATAGGCTAAGGCAGATTACGATTCATTGTAGGTGGATTATATAAAGTAGATTAATTATACACACTGTGATAAATGAAGGACATTGGTATTTGGTAACACATATTGGTTGTAATGAAGGACATTGGTATTTGGTAACACATATTGGTTGTAATGAATTGAAAGATCAGGTATAAGATTATTCATAATTTTCCTTTGTAGAGATGTTGAGATTTTATCTTATTTTCAGTAGGTGATAAAATGTGTGTTACTCGGATTTCATCCTTATGTTCTATAGTAAAATAAAATATCTTTGGCAGAGTAAAAAGACAATAATTTTCAAGATTTTGATTTTGAAAGATACATATACTGAATCAATTTGAATGAATGTGCATGAAATATGCAGAGTTTTAAAAGAATCACACTGTGGATACCTTAATTTTAACAGTAAACTTGGTTGAACATCAAGGAAAAATATCGAATTTATCACCTACCAGAATATCTTATTTCTGGTCACTGATTGGTCTTTTTTTTTAATGATGCTCTAACAAAATTATGAATATGCATTATGAAATGTGTATAATTATGATGTCTGTTTATACTATACTCCTCAAAATAAGTTAAGGACCGCAAGAATATTTCTCCATATGCTTACCAGTGAAATTGACTACATACCATTTTCAAACAGTTACACAGAATGTGTAAGCAATGTTGCATTAAACTGGCATTGTCAGGTCTTCTGCGTTAGATGAAAGAACAAAATGTTGATATACATTGTTCTGTTAATAAAAAAGAGTCCGAGATTTTTGATAATTTCTAAAAATCAAAACAACAATACTAAAGGTTTTGATATGTTTTGTCAATTTATTCATTACGTTTAATCACTACCAATGGAACTATGGATGCGAAATTATTTTTTTCCCGAAATCGACTAACCTTTGATAGTTTAAATGCATACACCGAACAGTTTTGAAAAAAACGCTGATTTTTTTTTGTCCCATCCAAAATGAAGTAAATGTTCAAGACCTAGTTGCATATTTGGCACTGCACGATTATCTGTAGAGTTATTCTAAGATAATGGTGACAGATGTTTGTTAAGGAATCAATAGTCATGAAAATAATACGAAATAACATTTTTGGGCGAAAAAAAGCATTTTATTGAAATTTCAAAATCTGAATTTTCAAAAAAAAAATGTTGGTGTAAGATGTTCCTAAAGAATACAGAAATAAAAAACAGTTTTCAATTTTTGGAATGCAATGTGTATTTAAACGTGTGCGATGATGCAAACTTTAATCTTATTGAAATAAAGAAGGCATGGTCCTTAACTTCTTTTGAGGAGTATAAATATTGTTTGTAGTAAAATTTGTCGACATTGGTGTAAGTCATAACGAAAACATGTATAAAAAATATAATTACGCCTTACAACAATTGTAAAATATTACAAAAACAAAATAAATCACGCTGTAAGTAAGAAAGTAAGCAAGCAAGAAGCCAGCCAGCCAGCCAGCCAGCAAGCCAGCCAGCCCAGCCCAGCCCAGTCCAGCCAGCCAGTCAGTCAGTCAGTCAGTCAGTAAGTAAGTAAGTAAGCAGTGAAGTAAGTAAGAAATAAATAAAGTAAGTAAGTAAGTAAGTAAATAAGTAAGTAAGTAAGTAAGTAAGTAAACGGGTTGATTGGCGGGTGGCGGCCCAGGCAGCCAGTCAGTCAACCAGTCAAGTAAGTAAGTAAACAAGCAAGTAAGTAAACCGCAAGCCAGTAAATACTTGCTATACAGATGGTAAACAAGTTAGGATATATACATACTACTCATATGAATCGGAATACATACGAAACGAAACAAAGATATACGTTATCACGTTATTAATTAACAAACAAAACCCAAGAGCGTCATCTGTGATAGATTCACTACGAAACTGCGGCGATGATGGTTGGCTCTTATGTTATTTAGGGACATATATTTTAATACAACCATAAATACAAAGAGAGCCTTTTATCTACCAGAATAAGTGACAATAAAGTGTTGTCGCATTGTATAGATGGACACAACATTAAGTATACCTTATTAATTAACATTAAAGAACAAGTGGATATATAGTGTTATGCCAGTTATTATCCCCATCCCCCCCCCTCTCTCTCTCTCTCTCTCTCTGTCTCTCTTTATCTCTCTCTCTCTCTCTGTCTCCCTCTCTCTACCCACCACCACCTCCTCATTTCAATTACACCAATCGCCTAATGAGTAATAGAAACACTTGCCAACAAAAATAAAACATTCTGAAATTATTAGAAAGTCAAACTGAAGCAACCAAAATTATATTATGGAATTAAAAAACGTAACCAATATTTACCAGAATGAAATTGTTGCCAGTATCCCTTGTGCTGTATCACGATGAACTGGCGTTTTGATATAGATGATTATCCATGGTTCTTGTTCAATATTATTTATATGGTCTGTTCAATTTAATTCAATTTTAATTAGCACACCTATAATAAAAATTAATATCAAAGCCTATACTGTCATCAAAACAAATACAATATACTAAGTATACACACTATTTGATATAAAAACCTGTTCAACTTACTTGTTTTTATTGTTTAATATCTCTTTAAATTTTACTCCATATCTTTCTACTAGAGTGAAACACCAAACAAAATGTTATCTGTCCGCTCTATCGGACGGAACACCGTATTTATTTCACCGAAGAATTAACACTTATACACTATTTAAAGAGCGACATTGGATTAACGTCGGCCATACTGTATCCAATGAATCGACGGATGATTGCCAACTTATGGAATAACATACCATACGTAACACACGTACGGATCCAGGATTAGAGGTGGGTGGGTTAGGGTGTGAGTGAAATCTTGAGCGTCGGGTTATAGTGTCTGGAACGGGTACGGGCATGCTCCTTTTTCGTGGTTTTCTAGATTGCATTTGGTGAATGCTGGTACAGTTTCGGAATAGTTTAGTCGTTACAGCTGTGGACCCGGCGCGCGTCCCCTATAACCCGGAAAGCAAAGGTTAAAACAATATGCTTGCCCTTGTCCTCCCCATGGATCTGCCCTTGCATACATGCACAAAATCTTGACACCTCTTTAATGCCACTTGTAAGCAAGACACAAGGTTAAATCGGCGATATCAGATTTATGTATGTAAAACAGTTCAATGTTTATATCACTAGATATTGAGGTGCATGCTTGCGGTTCAATCTTTTGAAGAATTTTCTATGTGATACTTTGTAAGGATGTTGATTAATGAATTTGAATGTTCAGGATATACTACAACTATACAAACTTTATCGGTAATGTCTCCGCAATATAAAGTTATATACATATACTGAAAGAAATAGGTTTAGTAAGTAAATATGGATATCTAGCTTAAATAAATCTATTGTAATTTTATAATGTGAAGTATTTGAAAACATTGGAATGGCATAGGGTGATATTATTTTTTATCTGTCCTTTGTGTTCCAATGTTAGTAACAGAGTTATCTCCCATTTAGTTAAAACGGCATATTTCACATTTAAAAAATACAAATATGGTAAAGAGCTTGATTAAACTTTATTAAATAACTGTTCTAGGTGACACGTTATAAAAACCGCAAATCCAATTGACACTAACCTTGCCGTTATAGAGATATAGGGAACCAAAGTTTACCATTTTTTGAAATTACCTCCCTTTAGAGTGAAATAAGAACGAAATTATAATTTCTGCATAGCTGGTAAATTTAAATGTTTTGATTTTTTGTCTGCAGATATCGTTTGAAAACAATGGCCTGTATATAATACATAATTATGTTAATTATATTGTTAGGACCTCTGCCACGCATAGTCTAAAACATGAGCAATGGGATTTCCCATGTTATTTACTTGCTAAACTTATTTCTTTCAGTATCCTTGTTTTAATGCCCCATATCTCACTGCCACCATCTCAACTTTTTCAATACCCCATATATCCTATCACCATCTCCCATTTTTCAATACCCCATATTTCACTGACATCATCTCTCATTGTTTAATACCCCATCTGCCACTATCTCCCATCTCTCGATGACACCATATCCCATTGTTCTATGTGACCATTTCCTATTGTCTAATGCCCCATATCTCGCTGCCACCATATCCCATCTCTCACTGTCATCTCCCATTTTTCAAACACCATCTCTCACTGCCACCATCTCCAAGTGTTAACAACTGTGCAAATGCCAATAAAGGTTTTGCCATGGTCTGTTGTCCGTCATCCGTCCGTCGTCCGGTTGTTAACTTGTTGTCAACAATATAGCGCCTTAAATTTGCCTCCGATCTTTACCAAACTTGGTCCGAGTCGTAATATCAACGAAAGCTTTCGAAAAACACCAGTATCGAATAATAAACAGCAAAGTTATGACCCTTGATTTATTGAAAACATTCTATACTTTGCCTTGTCAACACTTTAGTTCCTTCAATTTGCATGTGATCTTTACCAAACTTAACCAGTCTTAATATCAGTGAAAGTTCTGACAAGTTCGGAGACCACCAATATCGGATAATAAACATTGGAGTTATGGTCCTTGATTATTTAATGAATAATGCTATAGTTGGCCTTGTTAACACCTTCATTTTTCATCCGATCTTTATCAAAATTTGCTAGAGTCTTAATACCAATAAAATCTCGGACGAGTTTGAAAATCATTTATATCGGATAATAAATATCAGAGTTATGGCCCTTGATTTAATGAAAAATATGCTATATGTTACCTTGTCAACGCTCTAGCACCTTTATTTTGCATCCGATCTTTACCAAACATATACATCGATGAAAGCTCGGAGGAGTTCGGGAACCAGTATAAGAGATCAGTAACACCAGAGTTATGGTCCTTGATTTATTGAAAAATGCCATACTGTGACATACAATCTAGGCCCTCCATTTTGCATCTGATCTTTACCAAACTTACACAGTAGTTATATATACATAAGATCTCGAACGAGTTCTTGAACCAGCCAAATTCGATTGCTAATAGGTGAGTTGAATTGGCAAACAAACCTGTTTTGTTTGACTTGTGGGCACACTAGCCCCTTCATTTTCCATCTGATCTTAGCCAAACTTACACATGAATTATATATACATAAGATCTCGGACAGGTTTTTGAACCGGTATATTCTAGCGCTAATGGTTATCTGCCCTTGAATGGGCAAAAACGGATAAGTTTGTCTTGTGGGCACTCAATCCCTTACAATTTTTATCCGATCTTACCCAAACTTACACAGTAGTTTTATATCTATAGTATATTGGACGAGTTCTTGAACTGATTCAAACGCTAATAGCTGAGTTATGGCCCTTGAATTATCGAAAATGTCATAATTTGGCATAAAACACGTTTATTTTCTGTCTAATCTTAACCAAACTTTCATAGAGTGTGTATAATAATATCCGGTAGTATCAAAGTGAGTTATCTGCCCTTGAATCTTAAAAAAATACATATTTTGACCTTGTTACCTCCCTCCATAGCACTTCCATTTTTCATCCAATCCAAATCAAACTTTCACAGGATGTGTACTGAATAATCAGATCTTGGACGACAAGCCCTATCGAAAATGGGTATAATACATTTTTCATGGTCTAGTTATGACCGTTGAGTTGGTGAAATTTGCCATATTTGGTAATGTACATCGGAAACATGGAGTCGTAGGTTAAAATTTCATTGGAGGCAAAATAAAAATATTCGTCCAACACCCGCCCCCACCCACCCCCTTTTTTATTATCATTTCTTTTTCTTTTTTTCTCATAAAAAAACATTGGTTCGTGGAATCAAATCCCACTTGAGCTTTTTTTCTTTTGAAGCTTGTTTCATTGGTTCACTAGGCAAGGTGTATTCTACAAAAGATGTTCAGCCGGTGTAGCGATATAGGCCCTCCTCTTCAATGCCCCATCTCTCACTGCCACCATCTCCCATTTTTCATTGCCCCAATCTCTCATTGTCACCATCTCCCATTTGTCAATGCCCCAGCTCTCACTGCCATCATCTCCCATTTTTCAATCCCCTATCTCTCACTGCCACCATCTCCCATTTTTCATTGCCCCATCTCTCACTGCCACCATCTCCCATTATCAGTGCCCAATCTCTCACTACCACCATCTCACATGTTTTATAGCCCCATCTCACTGCCACCATCTCACATTTTTCAATGCCCCAATCTCTCATTGTCACCATCTCCCATTTGTCAATGCCCAAGCTCTCACTGCCACCATCTCCCATTTTTCATTGCCCCATCTCTCACTGCCACCATCTTCCATTTTACATTACCCTATCTCTCACTGCCACCATTTTTCAAAGCCCCATCTCTCACTGCCACAATCTCCCATTTTTCAATGCCACATCTCTCACTGTCACCATCTTTCATTTTTCAATGCCCAATCCCTCATTGCCACCATCTCACATTTTTATTGCCCACATCTCACTGCCACCATCTCACATTTTTCAATGCCCAATCTCTCATTGTCACCATCTCCCATTGTTCAATGCCCCAGCTCTCACTGCCATCATCTCCCATTTTTCAATCCCCTATCTCTCACTTCCACCATCTTCCATCTTTCAATGATCCATCTCTCACTGCCACCATCTCATATTTATTATTCCCCCCCCCTCCCCCCCCCCCCCCCCCCCCCCCCCCCCCCCCCCCCCCCCCCCTCTCTCTCACTGCCACCATATTATCCCCATTGTTCAATGCTCCATCTCTCACTGACACAATCTCCCATTTTTCAGTGACCCATCTCCCATTTTCCAATACCCCATCTTTAACTGCCACTATCTCCCATTTTTAGCTAATGGGATGACCTGTTGTCCGTCGTCCGCCCGTCCGACTGTTATGTTTTACCTTGTGAACACTTAAGACCCTTCATTTTTAAGCGATCTTAACCAAACTTGGCCAAATTCTTTATATCTATGAGAGCTCGGAAGAATTCGAAAACCGAAACCGAAAATGCCATTTTCTGCCTTGTGAACACTCTAGCACCTTCATTTATTATTTGATCTTTACCAAATTGCAAAGATGGTTAATAGAAATGAAATCTTGGACGAGTTTGAAAACTAGCCAGAACGGACCATTTACACCAGGGTTATTGCCCCTTGTTTTTGCAAAAACATGCAATTTTCTGCCGTGTGAATACTCTAGCACCTACATTTATTATTTGATCTTTACCAAACTTACAGAGAATGTTAATATCAATAAAAGTTCGGACAAGTTCGAAAACCAAATCGGATTAGTAACAGCAGAGTTATTGCCGTTGATATTCTGTAAAAAGGCCATATTCTGCTTTGTGAACTCTCTAGCACCTTCATTTATTATTTGAGCTTTACCAAACTTGCAAAGATTGTTAATAGCAATGAAATCTTGGACGAGTTCGAAAACCAGCAAGATCGGACCATTTACACCGCAGTTATGGCTCTTGATTTTCTGTAATATGCTATCATTTGGCCTCGTTAACATGATAGGGCCTTCATTTTTCATCGGATCTTTTCCAAAACTTTACCAGATTGTTGATATCAATGAAAGCTTGGAAGAGTTTAAAAACTAGCTTATTGGACCATTTACACCGGAGTTATGGCTCTTGATTTTCTAAAATATGCTATAATTTGGTCTCGTTAACACGATAGGGCCTTCATTTTTCGTTGGATGTTTTACAAACTGTACCAGATTGTTGATACCAATGAAAGCTTTAGTTAAACTCCTGTATTTGCCTCATTAAGACGATAGGGCCTTCATTTAGCCTGATTTTAATGAAAGTTTGCAGGCTTGATCAGTACTAAATCTAGTTATGTCACCGTGTTCCGGGTGAATGATTTTTGGCGGAGTTATGGTTTTAATAAACAAACTTTTTCCTAATTATTTTTCCTGAACTCTATGACGGATTTCAACAAAACAGGGATGATCAGTACCAGGCCTAGTGGTCCAAATCATCACCGTGTTCCGGCTGAATGTTTTTCGCGGAGTTATGGCCCTTTAAAGTTTTAATACACAAACTGTGTCTGGACTAGTTCTCCCGAACCCCTGGCCGGATTTCAACGAAACTTTGCAGGGATATAAGTACCAAGCATAGTTATGCATGTCATCGCCGTATTGCGATTAAAATATTTTTGGCGGAGTTATGACCCTTTAAAGGTTTTAATACACACATTTTGTCTGGACTAGTTCTCACGAAACCCCTGGTAAGATTTCAGTGAAACTTTGCAGGGCCTAGCTGTGCAAATAATCGCCGTGTTCCGTTGTCTGTCCGTCGACCGTCGTTAACGTTTGTCTCGTTAAGACGATAGGGATTTCTAATTTTTCCAGATTGCTAATGTCAATGAAAGCTCGGACAAGTTCGAAAACCAGCCAGATCGGACCAGCAACAGCGGAGTTATGGCCCTTTATTTAGTTAAAAATGCTATATTTTGACTCGTTAAGACGATAGGGTCTTCATTTGTATCCGATCTTTACCAAACTTTAACAGATTGTTAATATCAATAAAAGCTCTAACTAGTTTAAAAACCAGCCAGTTCGGACCAGTAACAACGGAGTTATGGCCTTTGATTTCGTTGAAAATGCTGTATATTGCCTCGTTAAGACGATAAGGCCTTCATTTTTCATCCGATCTTTACCAAACTTTACCAGATAGTTAATATCAATGGAAGTTCGGAAAAGTTTGAAAACAAGCCAGATCAGACCAGTAACAGCGAAGTTATGGCCCTTGATTTCGTTAGAAGTGCTATAATTTGCCTCGTTAATACGATAGGGTCTTCAAAGCTCAGACAAGTTCGAAAACCAGCCAGATCGAACCAGTAACAGCGGAGTTATGGCCCTTGATTTCGTTAAAAATGCTGTTGTTAAGACGATAGGGCCTTTGTTTTGCATCCGATCTTTACCAAACTTTACCAGATTGTTAATATCAAAGAAAGCTCGGAAAAGTTCGAAAACCAGCCAGATCGGACTAGTAACAGCGAAGTTATGGCCCTTTATTTCGTTAAAAATGCTGTATTTTGACTCGTTAAGACGATGGGGCCTTCTTCCGAGATTTACCAAACTTTACTAGATTGTTAATATCAATGAAAGCTAGGAAAAGTTCGAAAACCAGCCAGATCGGACTAGTAACAGCGGAGTTATGGCCCTTGATTTCGTTAGACATGCTATAATTTGCCTTGTAAATACGATAGGGCCTTCATTTTTCATCTGATCTTTACGAAACTTTACCAGACGTTTTTATTTTTTTTTAAAAATATTAGCTCTACTGTCCAAGTTCGAAAACCAGCCAGATCGGACCAGTAACAGCGGAGTTATGGCCCTCCATTTCGTTAGAAATACTATAATTTGCCTCGTTAATACGATAGGGCCTTCCTTTTTCATCCGATCTTTACCAAACTTTGACTATCTTTTTTTTATTTATTTTTTTATTATTATTATTATTTTTTTTTTTTTTTATGTTTTTTTAATTATATTTTTGTTATGTTTTTTTAATATTTTTTTTTTAGCTCTACTGTCCAAGTTCGAAAACCAGCCGGGTCGGACAAGTAACAGCGGAATTATGGCCCTTGATTTAGTTAAAAATGATATATTTTGCCTCGTTAAGACGCTAGGGCCTTCGTTTTCTTCCGATCTTGACAAAACTTTACCAGATTGCTAATGTCGATGACAGCTCGGAAAAGTTCGAAAACCAGCCAGATCGGACCAGTAACAGCGGAGTTGTGGCCCTTTGTTTCGTTAGAAATGCTATATTTTGCCTCGTTAATATGATAGGGTCTTCAATTTTCATTCGAACTTTAACAGATTGTTAATATCAATGACACCATAGACAAGTTCGAAAACCAGCCAGATCGGACCAGTAACAGCGGAGTTATGGCCCTTGATTTAGTTATTTTTTTTATATTTTGCCTCGTTAAGACCATAGGGCCTTCATTTTTCATCCAATCTTTATCAGATTGTTGCTATCAATGAAATGTTGGACCAGTTCGAAACCCAACCAAATTGTTTTAGTAACACCGGAGATATGGCCGTTTATTTCGTTAAAATGCTATATTTTGCCTCGTTAATACGATAGGGCATTTATTTGTCATCTGATCTTTACCAAACTTTACCAGATTTTTTAGTTATGGCCCTTGATTTAGTCAAAAATACTGTATTTTGACCAAAACAACGTAAATTGCAGTCACTCGCTTCATTGATGTTTAAGAGCCATGTTAGCCAGTACAGTGTCCACAGGCCCTCTTGGGCCTCCACAGGCCCTCTTGTTTGTGGATTTATCGCCTTTTGAAGGTTTTGATAAACACACTTTATCCACACTAGTCTCTTCTTAACTCTTAGCCGAATTTTGGCGGGGATGATTAATTCATAGTTTTGCATTGCAGAGATGTTGAGATTTTGTATTATTTTCAGTAGGTGATAACATTTGCATTACTCGGTTTTTATCCTTAGGTTCTATAGTAAAATAAAAATCTTTGGCAGAGTAAAAAGACGATAATTTTGAAGATTTTGATTTTAAAAGATACATATATTGAATAAATTTGCATGAATGTGCATGAAATCTGCAGGGTTTTAAAAGAAGCACACTGTAGATACCTTTATTTTAACAGTAAACTTGGTTGAACATGAAGGATAAACACCCGAGTTGATCACCTACCAGAATGTATTAGTATGTCTTATTTCTGGTCACTGATTGGTCAGTTAATTTTGATGATGCTCTATCAAAATTATGAATACCAAGCCTAGTTGCGTACGTCATCGCCGTGTTCCGGTTGAAGCTACGGCCCTTTAAAGGTTTTAATACACTAACTTTGTACAAGCTAGTTCTCCTTAACTCCTGACTGGATTTCAGTGAAACTTGGCAGGACGGATCAGTAGCAAGCCTAGTTGCGCATATTATTGTCATGTTTCAGTTAAATGATTTGTGTTGGGAGTTGTAGCAAGTAGAGTGATACAGGCCCTCTTGTGCCTCTTGTTTCAATACTAGTACACATTTCTCACAGACCATATCTCTCAACACTGCAAACTCCTGACACTAGTTCCCTATCACTAGAAGATGTGGGAAGGTTATCTCTCAACAATGCGAACTCCTAACACTAGTTCCCTATCACCAGCAGATGTGGGAAGGTTATCTCTCAACACTGCGAACTCCTAACACTAGTTCCCTATCACCAGCAGATATGGGAAGGTTATCTCTCAACACTGCAATCTCCTAACACTAGTTCCCTATCACCAGCGGATGTGGGAAGGTTATCTTTCAACACTGCAAACTCCTAACACTAGTTCCCTATCACTAGCAAATGTGGGAAGGTTATCTCTCAACAATGCGAACTCCTAACACTAGTTCCCTATCACCAGCAGATGTGGGAAGGTTATCTCCCAACAATGCGAACTCCTAACACTAGTTCCCTATCACCAGCAGATGTGGGAAGGTTATCTCTCAACAATGCGAACTCCTAACACTAGTTCCCTATCACTAGCAGATGTGGGAAGGTTATCTCTCAACACTGCGAACTCCTAACATTAGTTCCCTATCACTAGCAGATGTGGGAAGGTTATCTCTCAACACTGCGAACTCCTAACACTAGTTCCCTATCACTAGCAGATGTGGGAAGGTTATCTCTCAACACTGCGAACTCCTAACACTAGTTCCCTATCACCAGCAGATGTGGGAAGGTTATCTCTCAACACTGCGAACTCCTAACACTAGTTCCCTATCACCAGCAGATGTGGGAAGGTTATCTCTCAACACTGCGAACTCCTAACACTAGTTCCCTATCACTAGCAGATGTGGGAAGGTTATCTCTCAACACTGCGAACTCCTAACACTAGTTCCCTATCACTAGCAGATGTGGGAAGGTTATCTCTCAACACTGCGAACTCCTAACACTAGTTCCCTATCACTAGCAGATGTGGGAGGTTATCTCCCAACACTGCGAACTCCTAACACTAGTTCCCTATCACTAGCAGATGTGGGAAGGTTATCTCTCAACACTGCAAACTAACTCTAGTTCCCTATCACCAGCAGATGTGGGAAGGTTATCTCTCAACACTGCAAACTCCTAACACTAGTTCCCTATCACCAGCAGATGTGGGAAGGTTATCTTTCAACACTGCGACTTCCTAAACACTAGTTCCCTATCACCAGCAGATGTGGGAAGGTTATCTCTCAACACTGCAAACTCCTAACTCTAGTTCCCTATCACCAGCAGATGTGGGAAGGTTATCTCTCAACACTGCGAACTCCTAACACTAGTTCCCTATCACTAGCAGATGTGGGAAGTTAACAAAGCAACGCAGGAATTCTGTTAATATTTTAATAATTAAAACTGCTTTAATCTTCAAAACACACATGGTATTTTTGACAAAAAAATACAAACAATTATAAAAGTGTGTATTTACATATCAAAATCTTATGAAAGACGATAAACAGATATTTGCGATACCTTAAATGAACACAGAGCAGGACTATTTTGCGTAGTTCAATGAATCAAGCCAAATCCATACATCTGCGTTTATTTATTCTGCCAGGGATACAGATAGTATACTTGCTTTATTTTTTTTTTATTTTTTTTTATTCTTGGAATGAAGTGCAATACATGTATATAAATCAGTAAACGAATAAAATCATAAAAAATATCAAACTAAATTATAAAGCATATGTTATTAAAATTATATAGATACAATATACATAGCATGATCTACACATTTTAAAAAACAATTGTATGCTTTTTACTCTTTAGGATTGCAACTTTACCTATAAGATTCCCCACCCACTCCATAATTGAAGTGAATTGGGGTTTTAAGGCGCACCAACACATGAAAAGGTTATATGGAGCCTAAAAGGCATGACCATGCCAGGCTCATCTTCCATGTACATCGAGATAAAATATGAAAAATGGGCCTAGAACCTTCTCACCCTGAACTGCAGAGTTGCTGCAAATTCTATCGTAGAAACTCTGTTTACGCTGGAGCCACGTTATTGTTTTTCTGCCACTGCTCTTTTGATGCGAGCGAGATAGCACTTGAAACAATGCAGGGATCATGATGAAGACCTTTAATGAACATGAACAAAAAATGATAAAATGAACATGAATTTGGGGGGATTCTACCCCTCTGCCTACCCCTCCAAAGGGATCTGCAGTGGCCGTATTCTTTGCCCCGTGACCAAACGGGGCCCCCGGCAACCACGCGGGGCAATCCATAAACACACACATCTCCCAAAAGGGCTTTTGATTGGTGATCTTAACTCTTAACCAAGTTACTCGCAGGCTAATCTGGGTTAACAATGGATCAAAGGCTATTATAGTCGTGCTTGGCGGGTTACGGGTTAACTGTTAAAAGTTTTCATTTAAAAAAAGTCCTCTTTACTGGCCACTTTAATTTTTCATAAAATTCAATTTTCTGTCTATTCATCTAAATGCTACTTTGGAAAATTTACATGAGATTAGCAAAATTACTAATTTAGGACCCTGTATATAATGAAAATGAGCAATTTAGGTAGTTAAATACAATCAAATAATGAGAAGAAACTAAATTTTGATAATAGTCAACTGGTACTATTGTACTTTGTTGAACATGTATTTATTAAGAAATAAAATATTTTCAGCATGTTTATATTGTCCCAGATCAAAACCTGGTGGACGGGACTTGAAGACCATTGATACCAAGGGCCATAGGCCCGCAGTTTCGATGTGTTTCAAGTCCCAAACACCAGGTTTTTTTCTCGCACAATATAAACTCGCTGGAAATATTTTATTATTTATCTGAAATGGATTTTTATGGATTTTATACACACGAGAGATTGAACATAATACAAACACATTCTCACAACTTACATTGTTCGTCCATCTCTCAGAACCAAACGAAGAAAATATACAGTTTTAACCTGTTTCTAACAAGTTCAATTTATTGTTTGAGCGTAACATTGCCTTAAAATAACGTAATCGTTGTTTTGGATGTTTTTCGACTTTGAAAATCGTTTAAAATGATGGTTTAACGTTGAAGGACGTGACATCAGAGGTCTATATAGCTTTTTAAAAATTCCTCAATAGCCAATCAGCACTGAGTATTTTCATAAACCATGTCAGACTCGAGTTTTCAACCGTCACCTTTACACAAGAGTCCCGCAAAGGGTACATAGATAATATGTCATTTATAATGTAAAGAAAAAGTATGTTACCATGACCTTTGATCTACTAACCCCAAAATAAATAGGGGTCGTTGTTTTACCAAGGGTACTATTTGTGCAAAGTTTCAAGTTGAAGACTGTTAGTCTAATAGTTACAAGTTACAGCGTGAACATTGTTTTTTCAGGCTCGAGTCATTGTCAGGTCAATGTGACCATGATGTTTGACCTAAAATCACTTACAATCTAATTTTTCATCAAAAATCTAACTGTTATGGACAAGTCAATGTAGGAATAATGAGATTTTAAAATCTCACTGATAACCAGATCATTACATTATACATAATATAAGAAGAATTAAATTGGGGTTTTAAGGCGCACCAACACATTACAGGTTATATGGCGCCTAACAGGCATGAACATGCCAGGCTCATCTTCCATGTACATCGAGATAAAATATGGAAAATGGGCCTAGAACCTTCTCACCCTGAACTGCAGAGTTGCTGCAAATTCTATCGTAGAAACTCCATTTACGCTGGAGCCACGTTAATGTTTCTCTGCCACTGCTCTTTTGATGCGAGCGAGATAGCACCTGAAACAATGCAGGGATCATGATGAAGACCTTTAATGAACATGAACAAAAAATGATAAAATGAACATGAATTTGGGGGGATTCTACCCCTCTGCCTATCCCTACAAAGGGATCTGCATTGGCCCTATTCTTTGCCCTGTGACCAAACGGGGCCCCGAGAACCACACGGGGCTAATATAAGAAGATATTGGTACCCTTCCTTTATATCAGTCAGGATTTACAGATAATTGCTGTCTATTATATATAAAAATGACGACAAATTCTATCAAAAAAATCCAGAATAAAATGCATAATCACAGCAGTATGGCGAAGACACTAAAAGAAATAAATGAAATTTGACAACCTTATATCAGGTTGGAATGGTTCAATGATGATAAGCAAAAAATGACAAAAACAGATGGAAATGAAATGAATTGAATTGAATTGGGGTTTTAAGGCACACCAACACATGAAAGGTTATATGGCGCCTAACAGGAATGAACATGCCAGGCTCATTCTCCATGTACGTCGTGATAAAATATGGAGAACGGGCCTAGAACCTTCTCACCCTGAACTGCAGAGTTGCTGCAAGTTCTATTGTAGACACTCCATTACTGGAAATGAATACCAAATTCTCCATCCCAATTCAGTTCAAAACCATATGGTCTTCATTTTCTAGTTCCCCTTTGGGGAAATCTTTTGCCCACACCAACTGAGGCCAATAAAGAAAATATGTGAAATTTCACACTCGTGATAAAAATATTAATTTTTATAGAACAATAAATGAATATGTTCATATCACACCCTATATCAAGCCCGAGACGTCATATCATCCCTAGAGCTTTAGCTTAAGGGCTGACATGAGTTGAGGGCCTAATATAGGGTGTGATATGATGAAAATAAACATTTACTATTCTATTTATCATATACTTCAGCAATGACTTTGTTGAACTGTCAACTTCAGCTCACTCACTACGCTGTTTTTCAGGGAGAAAATAATAATGTTATTAATATATCTGATGTGTTCATGTCTGTTGCGTAAGTGGAACACAACTTGTTTTGTTTTCTGTGATATGACTTTTTTTCACCCTTTATTTCATCCGTGTGATAAAGCTTTAATGCCCGGCAACAAAATCCTGGTTGATATGACTAGCTAGATCTATGCCTTATTGCATAATTATTAAAAAATAATGTATTTATAGGCAAGTATGTGATAAAACATTATACTCGGGAAAACCATCTCTGAGGGGGAAGAGATGAAGGATGACAATTCCAACTGACAACTGAAGAAAAACAAAACAAACTGCACCATTCACAAATATCAACATTATATATATAAGAATATAATACAGTAACATGAGGCAAATAATGAATCGTACCCTTGTGTATCAAACCAGCTAATTAAAACAAAAGCATGTACAAATGTTCAATTTATGACTAAAATGTACAGCCTTGGATTGGATAGCTGCATACAAACAAAATCTGAACAAATTGCAATTAATTGCAGATTTCGTTTTTATCATACACCACCCTGCAACTGTTTTCAGGCCAAGCCAATTACAAGGACAGAAACAGTTAAATACAATGTGAGCACTAAATGTATGCTACAAAATACAATAATTATGTACAGAATTATTTTGTATGCCAATAGTTTTCAGTATCTTATACAACAGACAAATTAGGATATTATTATCATGATTATATATAAATGATATACAATAAAATGATCAAATTACACTACATTATGATTAATAAATCACTATAACTTATAATGATATAATTAATCACAATAAAGATAATTTTAAAGATTGGGATTAATTATCTACCACCAAATCGAATATTTTATTTCAACTACTCCGCTTTTAACACGAGGAGTGTAGTTTAAAATTGCTGTAAAACATGTTAAGATTATATATAAACGCAAACTTTATTTGTGTTAATAGTGGCTATAAAACCCTAATCACAGCTTTTAATATTTAAAGCAGGATATATTTGTTTCTTCCAGCAGAAAAAATCTATTCTTTCCAGAAAAATACTTATTAAAACTGAAGAGTGTTTTAATATCTGATTAATGTCTGTCAATTTTTGTTCATACACACATTGTCAAAATCTTGTGAACAAATATAAAATTGAAATAATGTACTGGGGTGAAAATGATCATGTTGCTAGATTATTAACCTGCTTGTGACGATCACTACAGAACCGGGATAATGTATCAGTCGAGATTCGTGTCACGTGTCTGTTCTCTCACAAATTCACCTATCGCTGATTATTTATTAATAATTCTAATGCATCAGATTATAAGGCATCGCGTCGCTGCATTGGCCAACATCTCAAATTTACGTCTGATTTATGGTATGAAAAGAATGGGACGTCACATAACATTGTACCTAATGACGTCATCGGATAACGTCAACAAAAATTTCAGCACAAATGAAATGAACTTATATAAAAACAAGTGTGTATATATGATTTTATCCAACCTGTATATTTCTGGTAATTAAATGGAAAAGCATAGGATTGAGATGTGTCTGCCATGTTTTTACAGAATTTAAAACAAGAGGCCCTCTGGCCCAGTGTAAGCTCTACTTCCTAACATAGCTCTAATATAAGTGGATTTCATACAAGTGAAATGCCCGACGGCACAAGGAGCGAATGTTTAAATTTAATTCAAGATGGTGCTTATTTGTATCCATTTTTATGGTAACAGCAGCCATTTTGAATGTTGCGTTGACCTAATTTTTTACAAAACTTGAAAGCCTTTGGCCAGTAGAGCTAAAAATGATGATCAAACTGACCACTGCCTTATGGAATGTTTAGCAAGAATATATGAAATAATGTGTAAGAAAATAAACAAAAATACGATCAAATCATTTCATGATATGACAAAACATGATAAGCATATCCAAGGTATTACACATGTTCCATCAATAAATGGATTTACAGTGACGTTCTATGACATCCTTCAAATTTATAGTCTGCAAATTTTATACACATACTTAGCAAGTAATTCTGGCTCATAATTATTGACCAGGCATTTTTAAAAATGTTCAGAGCACGCAAGAAATGTAAGAAATTATGACAAGTGACGCACCAACAGTGGTGCGAACGTAGGGCTGCACATTCATCATTCTAACTGAAAAATCTAAGCAAAAACGGGGAATAATTTAGGTAAAATACATAACAGTTATGGTTCTTGTCATATTACAATGTGTAGTGATACTGAACATGTGTGCCAAGTTTCAAAGCTTTCCAACAATTCTTTTTTGAGAATTGAGGAAAAACAAAAACTTTAACCAAAACATCAAAATGCGTAGATGGACAGACGGACAGACAGACAGACAGAAATCACCAAACTATAAGCCTGGATTTGCTATACAATCTTGCTAAAAACAGGAGTGTTAACAGCTAGTTGCGATTTGTGAATCATCATACTTGATAAATGTACAATTATTTTGATTCAGTATCCAACTTTCTAACATCTGCCACCAAAAATGTCAACATAAACGCCAAAATGAATTGAATTGGATTTTATAGACGCACCAACTGCTAATATCATATGGAAAATTTCCAGCTTCCATTGGCTGAGGAAGACCCAGATGCACTTCTGCGCAATTTTCATGTACAGGAGGGCGCCTTGGTAGAACCACCAAAATTCCACAAGCCAGCTGGATAGCTTCCTCACATAAAGATTCCTTGGATCGAACCCACACACCCAAACCGGTGAGGGACAGGTGGTAACTCCGGAAGGAAATCATATGTTACTGATCCGTGAGTTTATTGTAACGTATATATGGTGAAAACCCTCGTTGGGAGACAGCAATCTTTTGATTTATAAATGTCATACTTTTTAGTGCTATTGTTATGTACACATTAATGGCATATTAAAACAATAAAATCGGTGTATAATCTGCGTATCACAGGACAGCTCAATGTCATTATTATACAATAATTTCAGTATTGCCTAGAATTAGTTTGTACTTGTTTGAAGCTAAATAATCTAAATCGGGTTAATAGAAGCTAGACAGCCAAAATTGAGGTGGAAGCTACACAACCAAAAATTGAGCTTCAAGCAACAAAACTGAACTGAATATTTGAGGCTACGCAACCAAAACTGAGTTTAATGCTACACAACCATTTATTTTTTAAGAATTCACAACTAAACGTGCTAAAATTTAATTTATACACAACCTAACTGAATTTAAAGCTACACAACTAAACTGAGTTCAAGAATACACAACCAAACTGAGTTTAAGGTTACACAACTAAAATGAGTTTAAGGTTACACAACCAAACTGAGTTTAAGGTTACACAACTAAAATGAGTTTAAGGTTACACAACCAAACTGAGTTTAAGAATACACAACCAAACTGAGTTAAGGTTACACAATCAAACTGAGTTTAAGAATACACAACCAAACTGAGTTAAGGTTACACAACCAAACTGAGTTTAAGAATACACAACCAAACTGAGTTTAAGGTTACACAACCAAACTGAGTTTAGGAATACACAACAAAACTGAATTTAAGGTTACACAACCAAACTGAGTTCAAGGTTACACAACCAAAATGAGTTTAAGGCTATACAACCTAATTTGAAGCAACAGAACCTAAAGTGTTATGTTTTGAAGACGGAAGGCTGTTGTAGAGGGTAAGAACTGAGGTAAACACCAGTCAACATTTTTAGGTGCACCAACCAATATCTTGTCAATGCCTATAAGAGGTACCTTCCATTACGTGGTCTCGTCATAATTTCAATAAGCGATGGGAAAGCTTATATTAGCAGGATTTTAAAACGGATAGTTTGACAATAAAACATATTTAAAAATATTTTTTACTGAAAAAATGCGATAACTTTTTAAATGGTTTAATTTTACAATATAGCGAACTTTTTAAGCCGAAATTATAGTTTTATTTCATGCCCCAGCCAACCCTGTTTTCGCTTCTTGGAGAAGGGGTTGGATGGGGTATGAAAGTTAATACTCGGACTACGCAATGCAAGCGGAACGTCAGCAATGTTATAAAACGTTAGCATGTCCAATTTGTGAATTATTTTCAATTTGTGAAATATTTTCGTAATAATGTTAATTTCAAATTTGTGGACTATTTGTGAATAATATTAATTTCCAATTTGTGAACTACCAGTATTTCCAATTTGTAAACGATTTCAAATAATGGCACGTAATCTGAACACAATCAAAGATAATGTCTTCACTAATTTTCATTTATAGTCACTTAACTAGCCTCATTTTCATGTGGAATAAACATATCTACATACATAATACATATAAACACAGGAATTCAGATCTATTAACTTATCACAACACTCATATTTTCATTTCTTACTGTACCACGGGTCGTTAGATAAAACATACCAAAACCCCTCTTATTTCATATTTACTTAGCTCTCAACTTACGATACCAAATTGAATGTGCACACGACGCGTATATTTCCATGGCATATTTGTGTATTTTTATTAAAAAATACCCAACATCTGCCACCAGGTGGCGACAATTGTCCACATGTACATTATAACATTGGACAGTAATTCATGGAGGCTTTAAGCTTTTTTACAATACCATACATATTTTCAAATTGTGTTGCAAAATTGAGTTATAAATATCATGGATATAACACACTGTATGTATATCTCAGATATTGCACTCAACTTCTAGCAAGGGAGATAACTCAATGTAATGAATCCTGTTCATCAAATGTTGGGTTATATTGTGACGAGCGAGTTTATCGGGTATTAGCCATAACTAACACTGATTGTCCCACCAATTTGATTGAAAATATGGCAATTAAATGTGTTAAACCAACTTCATTGACAAGCTTTGAAAAACTTGTTGGTTTGTTTGTACAAAATTTTTTACCATGAATAATTCTTCTAAAAACATATGTTTGAAAAATATCATTCATATTAAAAAATGTACGTAAAAAAAACGTACAAGAAGATTTTCTACATGTCCTCATCGAGTCTGGAATAGGGCTGTGATTTAGTCTGGTTTCGTTGCTGTTTCTCGTAAAAGTTCATATCGTCGTGGTTACGCTCCAACTCGTCCTCGGGCACTGAACTGAAGTTGACGCCTTCATGGTCGTCCTGCAGCTCTATGGTCCAGAAAGGCCGGTTGGTCGGGGAGTTCTGAATCCGGCGGTAAATTACGATGCCGACGACACCGCTGATCAGGACAATCGTGCCGACAACAATAGCAGCAATAACACCCTCTGGTGGCGGTTTGTAACCTTGTTGTTCTGAAAGTGTAGAAAATTAAATGAAATGGGGTTCTATATTCCATTTATATAACACAACATACTAGGTTATATTGGGACAGCAACCTCGCAGGGAAATGAGATGAAGAATGAAGTTTCTCCCATTTCTGCTCATGTGAGATAGGCATTTTCCTCATGTGAGATAACTATCTTACATGACATGTGACTTATGACGTCATGACGTTACGTCGACGTCGCCTTATTCTGGCGTTAAATCAGCAAAGTCATTGATTTTATGCCGTTAATAAACACATAATGGGAGAAAAATAATCCATCATGAGTGATCCATGTGAGATAGGGAAATCTCACCCTCGGGATCAGAATTGCAACCAAGCACTCGGCAGAGCCTCGTCCCTGGTTACAATTCTGACCCTCGGGTGAGATTTCTCTATCTCACATGGATACTCATGATGGATTCTTATATTCTCGTCAGACAAGTTGTTTTACATCATTTTTAGTGCATTTTAGGCCATATATGATGGTCGATATATTTTGTGGTAGGGGCAGACCACCTCATTTTTTTTGGGTAGAACCAGTACTGTATGCCCCCTGCCATCCTTAACAGTGAATTGAAATCATATATAATAACTGTGTAAATGCAAAATAATTATTGTATGTCCACAGGCCCTTGATTGGAAAATAAAATATTCTATTCTACAATGGCACATGCCAAAAAGCATTATGCCTCCCTCTTATTGGAAATCAATTAACTGCAAAATTTCATAATGAAAAAGTTCTTTATCAGAGTAAGCCCATAATTATGTCATAATATTATAATTATTCGTTATTTATGTGCATATTAAATACATACTAATTGTTAGTTATTTATGTGCATATTAAATACATATTAATTGAACTACAAAATTAACGACTATTATGTAACACACTGCACTAGCTGCTGGCGAACGTCTGTCACCCATGAATTTGAGTTAATAGAAAACAAGTGTGTATGCATAATTTTATTTTATATGTGTGGCATTTAAATTTAAAAGCATTAGAACTGAGATAACCAGGCTAAGATTTTTAATCTGGACTGCCAGTGGTTGGTTATACGGTCTGAAATTACGTTTGACAAAATTTTAGACCGTGAAACCACTCGCATACCGTCCCAGATTGAAAATCATAGCATGGTTACCTCTTAAAAATACTTCAGTGAAATTTGAGCAATTGTTTTTTCAGTTAGTAAGTCATATAATTCAAGACACAGTTTGGAACTGCTTATGCAGTACAAGATTTAGTGCAGTTAAAGCAACTAACCTGCCAAATAACAGCAAAATTATACTACAAATCCATTTATCAATACTCTTTCCAGGTGTTCAGGTCATATAATAATGTATATTTGCCAATTAAAAGTATAGGTTTATTCACAGGTTCTTGTAGTTGGTAACTCTTGATTCGACGATCCAGTTTTGGGGTTTGGCTTAGCTGGTTAAAGACATTTATATTGTGTCTACAGAGTTTGGATTCTCAAAATATACCAGTTATATATATACCTCATCCTCAGTAGGTTTAGTAACGGTATACATCTGTTGTAAAATTTGCCTGTTGATGGCGGGATAGGGACTTCAGCAGTTTAAACGTGATTGCTAGTTGGCTTTTACATGGTGTACAGTACATATTACGATGTGAACTATGTATCATGTGGTGCTATAGTATCTTAAAGTGACATGCGGCAATCTTTATTTTTACACAAAAAAATGAAAGCAAGCTGCTATATACATGATATAGTAAAACACACTATTGTTTTATAAACAATTTACATGATGCCCGTTGTCAATCATTTATTCCGACAAACAACAGCACGTGCAAACTGTATTATAATATAACCTATTGTCAATATACTCCGATATCAACAATACACTACTCAACTTTTATAATCGGTCAATTTTCAAAGAATTATATATTTTTTAATAATTCATATTTCCATTTGAAATTTTAACTAGCATCGTCTAACAAATATCACTAGCAAGTTATAAAACTTAATCTGCCTTGATTGGACTAAAACCTTGTTGATAAACTTAATAAAATATTGGTATACTTTTCGGTGATTTCCAGTTTTTAGTATTCGTGTTATTTTCAAAAAACCTGGGTGAACGATTATAAAAGTTGAGTAGTGTAGGGCGGAGATATCTAAGTACTAGGGTGGAGATATCTAAGTACTAGGGTGGAGATATCTTAGTACTAGGGTGAAGATATCTAAGTACTAGGGCGGAGATATCTAAGTACTAGGGCGGAGATATCTAAGTACTAGGGCGGAGATATCTAAGTACTAGGGTGGAGATATCTAAGTACTAGGGCGGAGATATCTAAGTACTAGGGCGGAGATATCTAAGTACTAGGGCGGAGATATTTATGTACTAGCTATAGGGCAGAGATATCTAAGTACTAGCGTTATGCTAATTAATTTAATGATTCAATTTATTTAATGAATTCCTTAAAAGGGATATAACTTTCATTCTAACGGCTTACGCACTTGACAAAAATCCTGGAATCCTGGAATCCCATTGGTTGACGTTCAAAAATCTATTAAATGATGCATAACCTGTCGCAAATCGAGTCATGTGACGTTAAACCGTCAAAAATGTTACGTCATGCAGTTTTATTTCAATGCATTTATGAGTCAAACTGTCAAACACAATGAAATGTGTTAGTGCAAACTTTCATGAATAATGGAGCATTTTTACATTAAGTATTGAAGTTTATAAAAAGGGGCAGATAAAGAGATCCCTAAGTGTCTGCCATGTTACACAGGAGACACAATAAGGAAGAACCAAAGAAGGCACTAAATTTGCTGACGTTTTTTGATGCGTTAAAGTGTGTTAAACAGATATGAAGATTATCGTGTGTCCCTTTAAAGGGACTGGAGGTGATCTGGAAGTCTGGAATCAATCCAAATACGAATACAACCATCATAATGTGTTTCAGATTCCTATTCAATGTCCATTTGATCCAGATATGATGCTTTAATACTGTTATACATTCTTGTTTTGTGATAGAAGTATACTTTATCAGTGATTTTTTTCACAACTTTGGGAATGAATTGTACCGGTATCATTTTCAACAAAATTTGGAATTTTCCTACATTATAATGATATTATACAGGGCACACATTTTGCTGATACTGAGCCATACTGAGGCCCCCAAAATTAGGCACTGGTTCCCCTCTCCAAAAAGTGTCTATATTTTCTTGTTTTTATTTAAAATCAACTCTAAAATATGTAAACAAAGAAAACACTTTTAGATTGGGAATTTTAACACTCCAGTTGGGGAAAAAAACATATTTTTGCAAAGGGAACGGTATCTTTTATCGGTACCGCTTTTATAAGGAAAAAAAACACTTTTTATTTAAATTATATTATACCCACTATTGGCAATATAATCATCATTGATCTAGGTAATTCGACTAGGTTTGTTGTATAAATCAATTCATATGAAGCTTTAACTCTTAATCCGCTACATATATACAATGGACTGTTCTTCTTTGAATTTAGACAATTCCATTTATGTGACAAAGGGGTGTTTTGGGGGAAATGACTGATCAGCAGATTGTAAACCCTGATCAGCCTGCGGGTAACTCGCAGATTGATGTTGGTTTTAAGTTCCTTGTTTTTATTTAAAATTCAACTCTAAAATATGTAAACAAAGAATTTTACCGCTTTTATAAGGGGAAAAAACAGTCTATTTAAATTATGTTACCCACTATTGGCAATATAATCCTCATTTAAATTATTATTTATGATTTAGCAACAAAAGAAAAGAGTCATCCAGCTTTATAGATCAAACATTTTATTAACAATAATTATCTGGAAGGTAATTTGTACCTTTAAGTATTATTAAAATGCATAATTATGCATAATTCAAATGAAACAATCACATAATGAAGATTTTCATTTGAATTTGGATTGGCCCCAATCACTCTGTTAGATCGACTCCAGCCCATTTAAACAATTTCAAGGAGAACAAAGGATAACATGGCTACATTCTGCATTTTTTATTTAGGAAGTTTTGATTTAATAATAGTTTGTTTCAAAAGAAACGTCACATGACCTCATCTTTTTTATTTATCATCAGATTTTGATAATTCACCAGTTTTCAACTTTTTCAGAACTCTCGATAATCATAATAACGTTTCAATATATGCCTACACTTCCTTTAATTAAATATATGCAATATAAATATGTAAACTGATTATCTTGGGACACTGCAAAACACACTTACCGTAAATGCAAGAAGTGTTTAGGTGTGTGAGTGGGCGGGTTACATGTATTGTTTTAAACGTATTTTATTTCAACATTTTTACAACATATATTGTTTAGCGCAGATAAAATTATTTGAGTCGACCCCTAGCAATACTAGTGGTTAAGGGTTTTGTGATGACCCCTGCCAGAATGTATCACCTCAGCAGAATCGCAGAATCAGTCTGACCAGCTCGTCACCAACGCCACTACATTACAAAGCGAAACAAAGTTTTGCTAAAAGATATTTATAATTATATTGTCCTGTTTTATTTAACAATAGTTGCCAACACATATAAACTCATACTCTGAAATGATAAGCGACGGTTTATACTTTAGTAAGCAGGATGCATTATTTATATAAGACGATAGAATAAATGTATGGGAATTGGCGGGGAAGATTCAAATATATATAGAGGATATTTGTTGTTTTGGAGTGAATAACATATTTTATTTCATCTAGAAGAGAGAAAACTTCCCATTTTCACGAATGCGAAATGTTTTCTCACTTTGAGATGAAATAAAATATGTTATTCACGACAAAACAACAAATTTTATTTTTATTTTATGATTTTACAAACATTTATTTAGGGAAACTATGGTAGAACAACAAAAATAGTCCCAGCAGCTACTGTGAAATAAAACTCTATATTCCACAGTGTGGAATAACACTTTTATTTCACTGATAAAATACAGTATTTCATTGCATATCATAAAATAAATATTGGTACATGTCTTACCTCCAGAACTGTGATTTCCAACACCGGCATCACCTAAATAGTGAAAAGGGACAATGCCCACAGGTGGTAAGGTGGCACACCAAACTTTTACTTACACCACAGACATGAGCCGAAACACACGAAACACACAAAACACCCTTCAGACAACATGTTTACATTTATGTTTTTTTGTATTTATGAATCTCTTTATATTGATATCTTAATTAAAAATTATTTTATCTCAATTTGAAAATTACAGATTGTACTCGCCATTAATTTCGACGCTGACGTCTGCGTCTTGGACGACGTCGTTGATTAAATAACAACAAAAAACATAAACAATTACCATTTTCTAAAGCAACTATTTCTTTAAGAAAACATTCCCTATGATATAATAATTAGGTAAAACATGGAAGTGACTAGAAATTTGATTAGTAATTGATTACCGACCGATGTAATCAATTGTTACTTTACAACATTGTCGTCTAAACGTCCGAAGGGACGTTTTCTTGTGTTGTGGCTCATATTAATAAACAGATAGGAAACTTTCTATCTTTAATAACCAATGAAGTAACCAAAATATCACGTGGCACCTTAACTTTTCCTTCTATCTTCTCTCTCAATTATTCACTGATTTTGATGAGAATACATTCAAAAGATTCATAGCGAATAGCAAAATGGGATTATAATAATTTGTTTATTTTCAAAAGAAATTGTATAAAAAGATGTTCAAAGTTAAAAATGTCATCATTTTTCGCTTTTCTCTTAAAAATCAAGGTTTTGACATAGTCAAAGTTTCCGTCAGACTCCTTTTTTGCTCTATATGTAAAAGAAAGCAAAATACTATCATTGAAACGAAAATGTTTGATGGGATTTGGCATGAATGAAACTTGTATCTATAACACTCTTCATGATATGCGTGTTTAAAGTTGGGAAATATTTTGTGAAATTTTCTCACTGTGCCACGATAAATTTAGATAATTTTCGTAGTGTCTAATCTATTTGTAAATAGGTCTGTGCTTACACATACTTTTAAAAATTAACACTTACAAATTCATTTTAATTTATTAACATTACACATGTTGTTTTTTATATCAATTTGACAAGACCACTGCAAGCAAATGCAGACACTCTTCAAATAAACATGCTTAAGCAAATTAATTCAGTACATAAGAATGAACTATATGGTGCTGAGATAAATCTAACTGTTTAAAACCACATGTCCATTAAAGGGACATGTAGAAATCTTGAAGTTTGTATGAACCGTTAAAATTAGCATTTGGCTTCAAGCCTGCTTGCAAACACAATTAAAATTTTGTATTTTCATGTTTTTTCTTCAGTATTCTGCAAGTTTTATAGAAAATCCAACGGGATGCACGAGTTTTAGAAAAATCAAAATTGCCATGTTTAAGCAGAAGAAATTCAGCCAGTGACTGTAGGTTTTGATGTGATGTAGAAAGTTATTGCGTGTTGATATATATGTATGGAGTTTGAGTTTAATGTGGCTTTTAACAGCCTTTCAGTCACCATGACGACGGTGTCTACTTGTAGTAGTGAGGTCAACGTTAAAGGTGAATGGCCACCCTTTTTTTAGTATTATCAGTTAATAAATTTAACTCAAACTCAAATGAACATTTCTTGGTAGTCCAGAGAGAAACATATATTGAAAACTGCTACTAAGTTGTATGTAAAAATAAGTATTATTTGCATGATGTAGATACTACTTTTACCACTGCGTGACTGCACAGGGAAATGAGGTAAATCTGAATTGTATAGCTGCACAACTATTGCCAGATAATTGATAAATACATTTACCTGTGGAATAATTTAACTGTTCATTGTTTTATAAAGGATTTCGATTTAAATAAACATAAAAATGTTCATGAAACAAAACATGGCCGGAGAACTTTAAACTTTATAGTGTTGACACACTGGAATAACACACCTTAGGCACATGACATGATCCCCCACTCAGTCAAGTTATTCTGTCCCCGGGCCGACCAGTTCCAGCACTACCCTTTATACATGTATGCGGAACATCAAACAAGGGATTTGGCGACCCGGCCAGGGATTGAACCCACGATCTTCCGCATGCGAGGTCAAATAATTAATATAGAGGAAATAAAACTTGGAATTTTGTATTTTCTTCATTATTTTACAACAAGTAAATTTGTATTAAAGAAACTAAAATGCCAAATAACTGAAAAATTACACTACAAAACCGTTAATCAAAACTCTATCCAGGTATTCAGGTCATATAATAATGTATATGTGCCAATTAAATATATAGGTTTGTTCAGTGTTGTTGACAGGTTATTAATATACCCATGATAGAATATGCGTAAAATGAATTATGAGTTGGTAACTCTTAGTTCAACATTTCAGTTTTGTTGTTTGGCCTAGCTAGTTGAAGCAGTTTATATTGTATCTATAGAGTTTGGATTCTCAAAATATGCAAGTTATATATATATATATATATATACTCGGTAAAAAAAGTTTTGGACCAGGGTATATAAAGTCATATAAAAATAAAACTAGTGGACAAAATGTAAGTATCTTTTTTAGTAACCAAGGTCTACCCTACCCGGTTAATTTGGTACCAGAAACATTAAATTCCAAACAAGATTTGATATTTTTTCGCATACTTTCATTGTAAACGATAATTATTGTTGATTGTTGATCTATTGTGAATTATCAACTGAGATAATAAGGGTTATGGTCGAATGTCATGGTTCAGCGATCATTGTACGGGTTCGAACACTGCCATGGTCCAAAACTTCTTTTACAGAGTATATATACACACCTTATAGTCAATAGGTTTAGCTAAACTGGTGCACATATTCTGTAATATTGGGCTGTTGTTGGCAGGATAGCTACTTTAAATTGACGATGCATCGTTCTCAACAATTAAAACATATCAATGCTCCAAGAATAGGATAGCCCGATGCCCGGGGCTCCTCGAAATCCATTCAGGGCCTGTCTCATTTTGCATACAAGGAGCCCGTCGGGCCTGTCTAAAAAAATAAATATATACTTGATCTCAAGATCCTCAAGATAAAATACTCCCATATGTATTCTGAACGATGAAAACACTTGCAATAAAGTAATTAAAATGTGTTACACACAAATTGAAACAATAAGAAGTTTGAATATTTTGCCTGGTGTCGTGTCGCCATAGTGTCGGCAGTTTGTCACAACTTTGAGATCGACAATTTCTGACGTAAAACTACATTATCCTGCTATTAGGGTTGTGTTTTCGTTCCTCTTTGATAATACCATTTTTGTCACTCAAAACACATTAATGCATGAAAAAAGTTCCTAATTGATGTTATTTCGATTGAATGTTTGTGAAATTTTCGGGCCGTAAAAGTGTGGTGTCATAGTAGTTCGGATGGTACATAATTTCGGATTTTTTTTTTCTTTCTTTCTTTCTTTTATCATGTGTAAGCAGTTCCTGGAATCCTACTTTTAAATGAATTTTACTGTAGGCTCCTAATTCTTTAACTTGGAGAAAGTGCTGACAAAATGAAAAATATAGCCAGAGGAGGCCCTGACAGTCTAATAAAACCTGATTAAAAATGTGGCTCCAAGTTCGGCTCCAGTTTCACCAAGTCGGCTCTGATTATTATCGTTTGGCAAAAGTGCTAGTACTCTCCTTTGCATCGGTTGTAAATTTCAATGTAATATTCTATTCTAACGAAGTGATAAATAAGTCTGCTGACTAGAAAGCATAAAGTGGTAACAAAAAGAAAAATATAGTCAGGGGAGGTTCTGAGTTTGAGTAATACATACGTAACAAATGTGTGCTATAAAAGCGAATAAAGACACATTTCCACTAAGAAAAAAATATTGGACCTTTCCATTTTAAATCAGGGCCTGTCCATTTTAAATCAGGACCTGTCCATTTTCAGAAGCAACAAGCCCTGGGCCTGTCTCTTAAAATAATTTTCTTTGAGCACTGCATATGTCACAATAATTTATCGGATCATCTGACAATTATCTGATATGAAAATTGTGAAAAAAGAAAGAAAAAAGAAAGAAAAAAAAAGAAGACAGAAAGCAAAACAGCACGTTTTATAAGAAGCTACAGGTACATGTATCTTACCTTGGGGCAGGCAGGCTATGTTTTTGAGAGGATCACCCACAAATCCAGGCAGACATTTGTCACAACTATGACCAGTTGTGTTATAGTGGCAGTTTAAACACGCCCCTGAAACATAGATGGCGCACATGTCACATCCTGACTCATTACATAACAGTGGATAAATAGATCGGTCTCTGCAGTGTACTAGCCAGCCAACCGTGCAGCCGTCTTTTGCACGGCCGTTTTTTTTTGCTCAACAACACTTCCAAACTCTTACTTTCTCAATATTGTTATGTTTTGTATACATTTATAGAAGAAATATGACCTAAAATGTACTTTTTTCACCTTTATCTGTAAAAAGAAATTACCCCAGAGACACCCACTTGTCGCGAATTGGCGCATAACGCGTGTTAGCAAATTATTTTGCACACCCTGTTTGCATATTTGCACACCCAGTTCTTGAATTTCTGCCTAATACACTGGGTCTCTGTGTAAAATATGTTTCTGTGGGATTAATATACATATACAGCAGAGATGCCAACACTGTTTGGATGCAATCTGTAGTCATTGGTTGTTAAATCTGTAGTTCGAGGGTCACGTAGTGACCCGAGGTGCTAGGAGGGTTGGGGGGCATTTTTGATTCTGAGATGCAATCTCCTGCATTCTATGGCCAAAAATGACACTGATATATGCTGAAAAGTCAAGCTATTTTTAATCATGTTACACTGAAACACAACATGAAATGTCACATCACTCTGGCAATCTGTAAAATTACTGGAGTAGTCGTTCTACTGTTTTATAACAATTGACTGAAATGTCATCTCACTGACAATCAGTGATCAGTATTTATACTAGAGTGTATGTACATTTAAGAGTTATTAGTTCTCATGGTTTCAATTATGTTAGTCTTAAAACATTTCCTAATTCAGTCACTGTATTTTTATTTTTTTTTACGATCACAACGAAATTCGTAGTTGCATGCAAACTGGTCGTAGTGGGGTAAATGGAATAGAAATTCGTATAAAATACGGATAAATCGTAGTGGTTGGCATCTCTGTATACAGTCTTCGAATTAACCCACTAGCCGGAAGCCCGGGGCTTGTGAGCTGTCATTCGGGCTAGTGATTAATTTTAATAGATGTAGTCGGGCTAAATGAAAATGTGTGGGTTTTCATTGAGTATATAAGAATTTGGGCTAGTGACTCAGAAATGTTAATTCAAAGACTGCATATAATAAAACTCTATAGAGAAAAATCAATTCGGATCTCAGGGTATTTTCTTTCCATATTAGAAAGGGCCAATATGGCTTTGAATTTGAGAAAATTAAGTGGGCTTTTCTCTTGAATTGGGAAAAACGTGATTTTTGCTATTTAGGGAATTCTTTCAGTTTAAACATATTTTTTTGGTATAATATCAATCAAATATTGAATTGAGCTTTTATGTTAACATATAAACTATAGGAAGTTTATATCAAACATTTTTTATAAGATTGGCATTTTTATCACGAATTGGAAAGATAGAGATGTTTCTGAAATTGGAAAAGGGCTGAAATAGAAGGTTAAAAAGGCCCTGGTATCATCTCCAAAATTGCATAAGAGCTCTTTGGTTGGGCCTTTATCTGTTGGTAGTAAGCATTGCAGTAAACTATATATTTAATAACGGACTCTGCCCTTTCCAAATTATGGTGTTTTCATGAAAATATCCAACAACAAACCTGACAATGGGTCACAGATGAGTCCTGGGCTGATGTCATGACAACCTTCACACTTCCTGCACATTGATGGGTTGGAGTTGTAGTCTCTGTAGTACCCGTTGGAACAGCGATGACACAGATTGCCGGTGTATTCATCCTTACAGCTCGTACAGCGGAGATAGCTCTCGACTGGAAATGGAAGGATTGAAGCAGTTGAGCAAGGATAAACACCGAGTTTGTCACCAATCCAAATGTGGAGGCGTGTCACTCTACTGATCAATGAATGATTAGTCAGAGGTTTGTGATGACATCATGCAAAAATCGAGTGCGGACTGTGAATGAACTAACAACTATATTCACCGATATTATTTCAAAATATATATATGTAAACAAATTTCAAAAATTCAAAATTCCTCATCTGAATAAGTTGGCCTTATTATAACACAATTCATGGTCATTTTCATTAAATACTGAAATAAAAATAACAACACAAATATCAAACACTTTTCTAAAATAACAAGAGTTGCGCGCAACATGATGTCTCGCCTAAAGAAACATGTCCATCATAAGCAACCTTCATCTTGACAAAATCGAGGGTTTATAGTCAAGCAAGACTGTCAGTATATCGTACCGTAGCATTCGCAAAAGAAGAAAAAACACAAAAGTTCGTCATTTATAAAGGTCCTGCATTATTATCATGAGTCAAACATTTAAAACTGAATGTGACAACATCATTACCGTAATTGATTAGTCAAAGTCTATAATGAACATTATGCAAAGTGCATGCCGGTACTTTATGGACTTAAAGATTGTTTTAAATTATAATTTTTGTTACAGTGTATTATAGGAAACTGTTAATGTTCCATCTATATTTATGAACTACTTCACCCTTAAATTGATAATTTTATACTTTATTTTGTTTTAAATTAGGCCCCAAAGCCTGATGTACTCGAGTTCCCTTTAATACCTGATAGCTATCTGCAGAAACTACACATTGGACTTGATGTAAAATTTAAGTAATTTGCCAATTTGTATTGTTTCAGGAACTGACACGTGAATTAATCTGCATGTTTTATCAAGAAATGTCAACTCATATTAAAATTAATGTAATTCTGTTGCTGGTTTTAGCACGACAGTATGTTACAATGGCAGTATGTTACAATGGTAATGGCAAATTGTATACATTCATTCATTTCATTATCTTAAAGGGACATATGGCAATCTTGAAGTGTTTATGAAGCATTGCAATTATTGTTTCGATTTATATATCCAGTATCATATTCACTTTAAACCTACTTGCATATAAATAAATTAAGTTTTCAATGTTTCTCACTGATTTTACCATAAGTTAAAGATACATTATTAAAGTGCATTATTATCAACAGTTAATTATATGTAAAATAATTTACTTCATATTTATTTTAGTGTTATTAATATAAATGATTGAACAAATACAAGTTATGCAGAAAAACTAGTGTGACCTTCTGATTTTAAAACGTTCAGATTGTCATGTGTACCTTTAAGAGAATTCATAATACAGATAAACTTTACGGGAGTATCAAATTACCCAGCTGCCAACAATAAATTAAGCCCCAGTGATGTGGTGGCTGTATCTGTAATTGCTTCAATTATCACTTATCAGGGAAAATGTCATACATATAATTAATGTAATACTGTTCAGTACCAGTGCTCAAGAAATAGGATAGCCCGACGCCCGGGGCTCCTCGAAATCCATTCCGGGCCTGTCTCATTTTGCAGACGAGGAGCCCGTCGGGCCTGTCTAAAAAAAATCAAAAAAAAAATCAAAAAAAAAAATCAGTTTTACTGGATCTCAAGCTCAAGTTCCTCAAGATAAAATGCTCTCATGTGTATTGTGAACTGTGAAAACACTTGCAATAAAGTAATTAAAATGTGTTATTGATGGTATTTCGATTGAATGTTTGTGAAATGTTCGGGCCGTAAAAGTGCGGTGTCATAGTAGTTCGGATGGTACATAATTTCGGATATTTTTTATTTATTTTTTTATTTTTTACATAATCAAATAAGAAAAACTGTCCTTTACAAATACATATTGGTGGAAAGAAAAATATATATACTGTATATGTATATATACAGATATAAAGTATATTTCTATTCATTATTTAAGGTGTAAGGAGTTCCTGGAATCCTACTTTTAAATGAATTCTAGTCTAGGCTCCTAATTCTTTACTTGGAGAAAGTGGTGACAAAAAGAAAAAATATAGCCAGAGGAGGCTCTGATAGTCTCATAAAACCTGATTAAAAAATTGGCTCCAAGTTTAGCTCCAGTTTCACCAAGTCGGCTCTGATTATTATCGTTTGGCAAAAGTGCTAGTACTCTCCTTTGCATTGGTTATAAATTACTATGTAATATTCTATTCTAACATATTTTAAACGAAATGGTAAATAAGTCCGCTGACCAGGGAGCATAAAGTGACAGCAAAAAGAAAAATATAGTCAAAGGAGGTTCTGAGCTTGATTAATACATACATAACAAAATTAATGTGTGCTATAAAAGTGAATAAAGACACATTTCCAATAAGAAAAAAATATTGAACCTTTCCATTTTAAATCAGGGCCTGTCCATTTCAAACCAGGGCCTGTCCATTTCAAATCGGGGCCTGTCCGTTTTCAGAAGCAACAAGCCCTGGGCCTGTCTCTTAAAATGATTTTCTTTGAGCACTGAGTACTGCTATGAAAGACGCATTTTTACTCAATTGTTATTAATTCTTAACCTTCCATAAATAGTAGCAATAACTGTTGCTTTTATCGAAGTTCATTTTCTGGCAGTCTGTTAGAATGGCAATTATATTTAACAGTCTAATCACCATGGCAAATGCTATCAAGACAGTATTTAAGGGAATTTGTAATATATTTTTTGATATTTAATAAATGAGTCAATAAGAAAAAGATTTGTTATTTGTTTAAACAAATTTTTATCCAGAATATTTACAACCTTATATATGTTACACTGATTGGAATTAAAGTAAAAAGTTTACCTTCCAAAGATAGACACTTTTGATAAACTTTTGCTGGAGTATCAAATTACCCAGCTTGTTGCGGTAGCTACATAAAAAAGATACTGCAATTAAGTTCCTGTCAAACCTTATAAAACTCACATGAAAATTGGAATGTGTATGCATTTAAAATAGAAGAAAGCTATACAGATTATGGCTGGACAAGAAAAATGAGTTTATGGCTGGACAAGAACAATGTCCAGTGAGTTTATATATGAGATTTTGAACACTGTACATTGCTGCAGTGCTGAGAAAACAATGTGAATTTGGAGAATATACATTTATTAAAGTGACCTTGACCTTGACCAAGGGTCAGTTGGAGGGCTGGAAGTCGCTTGGCTGGACAAGAACAATGTCCAGTGAGTTTATATATGAGATTTTGAACACTGTACATTGCTGCAGTGCTGCGAAAACAATGCGAAATTTGGAGAATATACATTTATAAAAGTGACCCTGACCTTGACCAAGGGTCAGTTGGAGGGCTGGAAGTCGCTGAAATAAGAAGAACAATGACCAGTGAGGTTATATATGAAATTTGAACACTCTACTCCAAAGAACAACAAAGTTATAATAATTTAACGCACTTTAACACATTTTTTTTGGAGACGGTAGATTCATTTAAGAGGAAACTGACCTTGACACAGGGTCAGTTGGAGACTGATAGTTACTGGAATAAGAAGAACTATAACCAGTGAAGTTATATATGAAATTTGAACACTCTACTCCAAAGGAGAAATAAGTTATAAGAACTTAACCGAAATGTTAACCGAAATCTTAACAAAAATCTTAACAAAAATGTTCAAAATTTTAACGCTGACATATTGTATTATAACTTTCTTGTCCTTTGGAGTAGAATGTTCAAATTTCATATATAACCTCCTGGTCATTGCCTGTCTTAATGCTAATAACTTCAGCCCTGCAACTGACCGTGGGTCGGAGTCAAGGTCAGTAAAGTACATGTACCGTCAATATTTATGTTAAATTTAGTGACGGTACATGTATTTAAGTGACCTTGAACCTGACCCAAGGTCAGTTGCAGGGCTGGAAGTTATTGGCATTAAGACGGGCAATGAGCTGGAGGTTATATATGAAATTTGAACACTCTACTCCAAAGGAGAAATAAGTTATAAGAACTTAACCGAAATGTTAACCGAAATGTTAACAAAAATCTTAACAAAAATGTTCAAAATTTTAACGCTGACATATTGTATTATAACTTTCTTGTCCTTGGGAGTAGAATATTCAAATTTCATATATAACCTCCTGGTCATTGCCTGTCTTAATGCTAATAACTTCCAGCCCTGCAACTGACCGTGGGTCGGAGTCAAGGTCAGTAAAATACATGTACCGTCAATATTTATGTTAAAATTTGGTGACGGTACATGTATTTAAGTGACCTTGACTCTGACCCACGGTCAGTTGCAGGGCTGGAAGTTATTGGCATTAAGACTGGCAATGAGCAGGAGGTTATATATGAAATTTGAACATTCTACTCCCAAGGACAAAAAAGTTATAATACAATATGTTGACGCCGTTGAGCCCGCCAACATTAGTGGCACCTATTTCTCGCATTTTTTCAAAAGGCGAGACAATAATTAGCAAGAATTTATCAAACAACATGGCATCTGGGAGTGTGACATTTCTTGTAATACACTACTATATTACAGATGCAATAAGGACCTAATCACTGTTTGTATACAATAAAACATTTAATCTCACTTGTTTGCATGGTATATCTGTTATCATACAATACGTTCAGAAACCTTAAGTATTAATCCTTATTTTTTAATCTTACTTTATAATATGCATGATAGTAATGTTAAATTTAGGTTAAGGTGTCGCATTATTTGTAGGGTGAAGGCGTTACAGCCGTATAACGTAGCTGACATCATGAAAACAACAACACACGTCATGATTTCTCTTACAAATTGCCACCGTATACAAGGTAAAGTGACAACATTAAACATGTTAAAGTGAAACTATCACGTCCTAGGTGTGTTATGTGATAAATAGAATCTTACATTCGTTACTATGTATTAAAAACTTTAAAAAACTTACGGCACTTTAGAGCTGTTAGACACATACACAAATATCAATGAAGTGTCTAATTATGTCAAGGTCATTCTCACTGACCTTCTATTAGTAGGAACATGCTGCCGTCACGTTAGTGTAAATAATGAAGTTTGAAAAGTGGAGTAAACTAGACGGGTATTCCGCGGAACACGTGTCGCCTGTCAGCGCTTTGTCAGCATAACAAGGTTTTTTGGACCCAGATAAATGACCTTAACTGGCCCGACAAAGTTTTTGTGAAGAAAAAAATGAGTATTTAACCCAAACAATGACCTTCAGTGTGCCCTTGACCTTTATATATATTTTAGTATGTCATGATGTTGTCATGACAGATACATGTATAAATTGAAAGATTGATGAAGGAATAAAAATAATTGAGAAAGTTATAGCCAACATTAAGTTTTCGTGAAGAAAAAAACGAGTATTTAACCGATATAATGACCTTCAGTGTGACCTTGACCTTTATATTTTAGTATGGTCATATCGATGTTGTCATGACGAGTATATATTGAAAGTTTGATGAAGAAATATCAAGAAATGAGAAAGTTATAGCCAACGTTTAGTTTTCGTGAAGAAAAAATGAGTATTTAACCCACATAATGACCTTCAGTGTGACCTTTATATTTCAGTATAGTCATGTTGATGTTGTCATGATGAATATATATTGAAAGAAATATCAAGAAATGAGAAAGTTATAGCCAACGTTTCGTGACGGACGGACTGACTGACGGACAACAAAGTGATCCCTATGTATCACATTTTTCTTTAAAAAGGCGACAAAAAAATAGGTCAAGGCCATACACATGTATCTACTTACAGCTTGGACACATTTCTTGTAGCTGTAAGTGTGTATTATGTTTTAAAGTTTGAATGACAGTTATAGTGTGAAACATGAACTAAGTTGACAAAGTAGGTCAAGGTCATTCACGTTCTTACTAATGGTAGGATCAAATGTCTGTCAGGTAGATGAGTGCATGAAGTTTCAAAGCTGTATGATTTTAAGTATTTGTGAATGGGTTTAAACAAAAAGTTTGTCAGATGTAAAACTTGAAACTACTATGTAAATTAACAAAGTGCACGAAGTATGCCAAGGTCATTCACATTGACCTACTTTTAGCAGGGAAACCTGTCATGCAGATGACATTTGTATGAAGTTTGAAAGCTGGATAGGTTTTGGTATTTGAGTAATGAACTTAAATCAGAAACTTGAAAGAACAAAGTGCAAAAAGAAACTTTAATGTGCAAAAAAAAATAAGTCAAGGTCATTCATATTGACCTACTTTTGGTACGGATATACTGCTATAATGTACTAGAATAAGATGTTAAAGTTCAAAGCTCTACCCCTTCTGGTGTCTGAGGAAGACTTACCAAAAACTGGAATGTAAAACAGTACCTAAGGCCAAGGGTAACAATATTTGCCCACTCCACTTACCACATTGCAACACATAACAATATTAACTTGCAGTCAGACTTGCAATATATTTCACTACTTACTACTCGTTCATGGAATACTACACTCGTCTGACCTCAAGTTAGTTATTTTAAATAAACTAACAAAAGATCCAATTAAACAGTATATAATTCATGCAAGTCCAGTTCACTGTTAATCGTGCCAAAATGGAAAAATGCAATGAATTAAAATACAATTCCACAAAACAGACAGACCTTAAAACACGTCCCCAATTATACTGGCCACCATATATGTACATACTAGTAACCTAAAACACTTCCCCAATTATACTGGCCACCTTATATGTACATACTAGTAACCTAAAACACTTCCCCAATTATACTGGCCACCCTATATGTACATACTAGTAACCTAAAATGCTGTGTTGATAAATGGCGGTTAACACCTTGCAAACAAACAGACAATTAAAAACTCACCAAAATGACAGGAGCCTGACGAGGATATTTTCGAGCAGGGACAGTTGAGACACGGCAGACTGGAGGCGGTCCTGTAGTGATCTCTGGCACAGATTTCGCAGAACAGCCCCGCCCAACCGTTCCTGCACGGACACCACGGCATCTGACTCAGGGACAGGTTACACGACTTGTAACCCCCCTTTGTTCCGAAAGGATCGCAGTAACAGTTCGCTAAAACGTAATTAATGGTATCAAATTTACTACAGTGTCGCCTCAATATATATATAGTTGACATGGTTTGGGGATAATATGTTGATACATGTAATAACACAGCTACAGATACCGGTATGTTTTTTTATTATTGGGTATTTATCCATCCATTTGTTTCAAATTGGGTATTTCATGAGTTTAAATGAGTAAATTAAAGAACAAATACGCAAAATTCCCCGATACAAAAGTAGAACCCTTCGGATACTATGGATAAAGACTGAATAAAAAAAATATCTTTGATAAATCTTACTTATCAGTGAAAAACAACTGAAGCTGAGAACCGGCCACAATTGCAAAATCTTGATAAATGTTTGTTATAATATGGAAGACCAGGGTAACAGTGCTGAAGTTGATAGTGGTTATCTTTACGCCAGTGTACAAGTCAGCCAACTGTGCAATTTCCTTTTGCAAGGCCATTTTTGAAAAATCGTGGCCAATATTTGGTGGGGTGGGTGGGGAAAAACAAAAGTAATACATTTCATTTTATTCTGTAAACAAGAGAAGCACCATCAGCAGTGCGAATGTTGGATTGCGAATTCAACATTCTAACTGAACAAATCTAAGTAAAAAGGGGGGATAATCAGTCTGCACGAAAAACTTTTCGGACTATGCTTTGTGAAAAAATGTGTAGTCCGAATGGATTTCTTCTAGTCCGAAATAATACTACATATAAATACTGATTAATTTTGCAATCTTTCTCATTTCATTTGCTGTAAGGCATGCTATTGTAAAATATGCATTTATTTAAAACATTGTCTTTTAAGCCATGATCTTGTAATTCTATCCATTGCAATTGTATAACATGTTTCACCTTGCTTTTTGTAATATTCAAAATAAAAATAAACAAGAGGCCCAAGAGTGCCTGTGGACGCTCTACTGGCTAATATGGCTCTTATGACATCAATGAAGTGAGTGACTATCGTCTTAAAGAGGCAAAATATAGCATTTTTAACTATATCAAGAGCCATAACTCCACCATTACTGGTCCGATCTGGCTGGTTTTCCAAGTTGGCCAGTAGAGATAATAAAAAAAAAAAAAAAAAAAAAAAATATATATATAAAAAAATTACAAAAACAAAATAATCAAAAA
Organism: Cyrtodaria siliqua; assembly: GCA_037043455.1. NCBI lineage: Eukaryota > Metazoa > Mollusca > Bivalvia > Adapedonta > Hiatellidae > Cyrtodaria > Cyrtodaria siliqua. The sequence continues at coordinate 10,549 of JAWPHD010005759.1, read as the reverse complement.
AACAACAAAATAAAGAAATTGAAAAGTTTAAAACAAGAATTGATGTAAAACTGTGACCCCGGGGTGGGGACCATTTGAACAAAATTGGTAAAGGACTATAAGCTTATAGCAACAGCAAAATATTAAACCTCTGGCTCTTGCAGTTTCAGAGAAGAAGATTTTTTAAATTTTTCCCTATAGATGTCTATGTAAAACATGTGATCCTTGGGGCGGGGCCAAATGTGACCCCAGGGTCACCATTTGAACAAACTTGGTAAAGGACCATAAGCTTATAATAAATGTAAAATATCAAACCTCTGGCTCTTGTAGTTTCCGAGAAGAAGATTTTTAAAAAAATAAATCCTATATAAGTCTATGTAAAACTGTGACCCTCGGGGCAGGGACAAATTTGACCCCAGGGTCACCATTTGAACAAACTTAGTAGAGGACCATAAGCTGATGCTAAATGTAATACATGAGAGCTCTGTGCCATGTGGTTCCAGAGAAGAAGATTTTTTTCAGATTTTCCCTATACAAGCCTATGTAAAAATGTGACCCCCAGGGTGGGGCCAAATGTGACCCCTTGGTCACCATTTGAACAAAATTGGTAATGGACCATAAGCTTATAGCAAATGCAAAATATTAAATCTCTGGCTCTTGCAGTTTCGGAGAAGAAGATTTTTTAAGTTTTCCCCTATACATGTCTATGTAAAACATGTGACCCTTGGGGCGGGGCCAAATGTGACCCCAGGGTCACCATTTGAACAAACTTGGTAGAGGACCACAAGCTTATAGCAAATGCAAAATATTAAACCTCTGGCTCTTGCAGTTTCAGAGAAGAAGATTGTTTAAGTTTTTCCCTATACATGTCTATGTAAAACATGTGACCCTCGGGGCGGGGACAAATTTGACCCCAGGGTCACCATTTCAACAAACTTAGTAGAGGACCATAAGCTGATGCTACATATAATACATGAGAGCTCTGTGCCACGTGGTTCCAGAGAAGAAGATTTTTTTCAGTTTTTCCCTACACAAGCATATGTAAAGAAATATGTTGAAGAAAAGTTAACGGACGACAGACGACAGACAACACTAATATACAAACTTTGGACCCCCGGGGCACGGCCATTTTTGACCCCGGGGACTTTATTTGAACAAACTTGATAGCCTAGGCGTTGGCGATCATTTTAAAAGAAAAACTGTTGAAATCTGTCCAGCGGTTAACCAAAACGCTAAAACGCTTAATCGGATAGACAGACAGACGGAAACCACCAAACTATAAGCCTGGATTTGTGGGATTTTTACGCAATCAGACTAAAAAGAAAATGCCTCAAAGACACCCACTTGGCGCGAACTGGCTCTTAGCTCATGTTAGCGCATTGTTTTACACATCCTGCTTGTGAACAGTCATACATGTTATTCATAAATATTTGACACTGCCATGAGTAATAAAAGATCTATATACTTTTTTTATTACCGGTACTTAGCCGTTTTCATTTGTAAAAACCTTGTATGTGGATCATTCCACATGTATAAACATGTGGCATTGAATATTCTGGAATTTCTAAAGCAGCAATTTTGCAGTATTCAAATACTGCGCGTCGAAAGTTGGCAACAATCTCATTAAAGTCAGATCCGAATAACGCTTCATGATACTATCCGCTTCTTTGGAAAGTATCGTAACCTAAACAGACAGTCTGACTATTGAGATTGAGCTTACAAGTGATTAGATTTGGGAAAGTCGTTGTGGTGCAGTGGAGGAGGTTTTTACTTACTGGCCTGCGAGGGATCACGTCTGGTTTTGAATGTGACAAGACTGGAAGGTATGGAGGAGTTTGTGAGATACACTGCTGAGATGAATAAGTTGTAGTTTGTGTCCGACTGAAGCCCAGTGAGGTCATACTCTGTCAAGTTTCCAGCCACCGTGATATTCGTCCAGGCACTCGCTGTAAGAGAAAAATTATTTACAGGCTCATCAAAACTATAGAGTTTATGTTATTTCAAGCGTTTCCATGGCCAGGATAGTAAAGATGCTATGTCTAAAACTTTCTTGCCTCTTATCGCTGCCGGTTGGAATACCACTGGGAGCTTGACTTATCGAGCGAGTAGTGATCTATGGCGAGTATTGATCTATGGCGAGTATTGATCTATGGCGAGTATTGATCTATGGCGAGTAGTGATCTATGGCGAGTAGTGATCTATGGCGAGTATTGATCTATGGCGAGTAGTGATCTATGGCGAGTATTGATCTATGGCGAGTATTGATCTATGGCGAGTATTGATCTATGGCGAGTAGTGATCTATGGCGAGAGAAATATTGGGTGAGAGAGGAGTTCTATTTGATGATGCAATTTGTAAATATATTTGTAAATATGTCACTTACCGGTTACCATTTTGTATGATATGATGTAATGCTGTAAACTTGTAAAGTCTGCAAAATGGTATGGTACTCTCTTCTTTCCAATGTAGTGACTAATACTTAAATTGCTCCAGGCTATTGTATTATCCTCCACTGGGTTTGTTGTCAAAACTGGCTTGGCTGTTGTTTTACCCTCCCCAGATTGAGTAGTTTGTTGCACTGCTGTTTGATTATTTTTCTTTGTTACAGCAGAACCATCTGTTGTGTTTTCTGTTTTATTTACACCCACACTTGTTTGATTTTCCGCTAACTGAGCCGGAACACTTGGTGTTACACCGGAACCATTAGTTTTAGAATCTGAATTATTTATATTAGCTGCACCATCTGCAGTAGAAATTGTAGTTTTTGAATCATCAGCTGTACTACTTTCATTATTTTTATTCGTATCAACTGATTTTGGTGTAGTGACGCCTTTTGTCTGTAACAACACATGCGTAACACCACTGCCTTTGCCTGCATCCGTCTCCGAATAATTAAAAGTTGCGTCCGGAAAAAATTTGTCCGGAAAACCGCTGTCGGTACTTTCATTCAATGCATGAAGTTTAAAGTTAAGAGGTCGATACCAATACAGATAGACGTCCTCCACTCTGGTGATTGCTACTGTAACATTAGTCGGTGGGTGAAGTTCTATCAAATTCCCTGAAGAAAATAAGAGAATTAAAATTGAAATTAGTTAGATAAATGAGAGGCCCAACGCACTTACTCTTCACATTAATGTTGCTTGTACTGGAACTTGTCCCAGTTTTACAGTATCTTTATCAAGCATTTGTCGGGGTCAGTCTTTACAGTGTTAACAAAAAAAGGTTAACAGACGGAGGGACAACATACTATTGGATAAACTTTATGTCTCATTACCTCTCATGAACAGACTCAATAAAACCGAATCTGCTACTTTTATCTCTTGATTGTGTTTGTTGCTTCCCGAAGGAGCCCCTTTTCAGTATATTCTGACATTCACACTAGCATTTATTTAGTGCACTGTGGCTGCCGTAAAAAGTCGCCCGACTTAGTACAAATCAATAGTGTTATTACTTACTGGTCCTATGGGTTCATCAAGCCCATTCGTTGTGGCTTCAAAGTAGAATAATGTGACTTGTTCACAACCCGTATTTAACAAAAAGCTTTGTTGATTTTTTGTGCTTTGTTTATATACATCGACTTTAATAATTTAATCGGATATTTGAAAGAAACTAAACTATATACAAAGCGTTCATTTGGCGGAACATTATCATATTTTCTCGCCATACCAAACACATAGCCAAAGTCTAGGTAATATTAATTCTTAAAATAATCTGGAGAGACAAGCCTCTTTAAAGACTACATCACAATTTACAAGACACATAGCACTGTGATCCCTCCTTTTCTCGACATACACCCACAAATTTCTAAAGCTTACCACCACATTTCGCGTAGCAGTCGTCCTCAGTGGCAAACCGATTTTCATTTCCTCCACAGCCCCCATACACATACTCTCTACACTCCTGGACCTTTACATCAAAGTACCATGCCATGAACAGCATGTAACACACACCACTGTCCGGAGGTTTGCTGCATATGTCTGCAATATAGAGAACACAAATATGTAACACACACCACTGTCTGGGGGTTTGCTGCATATGTCTGCAATATAGAAAACACAAATATGTACATGTATTACACACACCAATCTCAGGGTTTACTGCATACATCTGCTATATAGACTGACAAAACAAATATGTAACACACACCACTGTCTGGGGGTATGCTGTATGTCTGCAATGTAGAGAACAGAAACATGTAACACACACCAAAACAACTGCTTCCAAGTAATATTTTGCCATACAAATTTAAAGTAGCTATCCCGACAAAAAAAGCCAAATTTTACAACATAATTATGTACACCGTTTCTAAACCTGTAGACGACGTATATGTACTGGCTGTGTATTGAATTATATGTACTGGCTGTGTATTGAATTATATGTACTGGCTGTGTATTGAATTATGTGGACTGGCTGTGTATTGAATTATGTGTACTGGCTGTGTATTGAATTATATGTACTGGCTGTGTATTGAATTATATGTACTGGCTATGTATTGAAGTATATGTACTGGCTGTGTTTTGAATTATGTGTACTGGTTGTGTATTGAATTATATGTACTGGCTGTGTATTGAATTATATGTACTGGCTGTGTATTGAATTATATGTACTGGCTGTACTGAATTATGTGTACTGGCTGTGTATTGAATTATATGTACTGGCTGTGTATTGAATTATATGTACTGGCTGTGTATTGAATTATATGTACTGGCTGTGTATTGAATTACATGTACTGACTGTGTATTGAATTATATGTACTGACTGTGTATTGAATTATATGTACTGGCTGTGTATTGAATTATATGTACTGGCTGTGTATTGAATTATATGTACTGAATTATATGTACTGGCTGTCACTACTCCACTGATGGATAAGCTGGGCCTCGGTAACTCCCGTATCTGGGATAGCCTCTGCTGTTCATTTTGACAAGAGTTGAGGCAAAAAAAACAACGCATGTGTTTCCGGTAGCCTGACCAACTACAATTTTTAAGGGGCCAACCCTAAAACTTTGTACGAAAAACAAAAACAAATCTTTTTTTTTTTTAAATTTGTTCTGAACAATGACTTGTCACAATATATCGAGGTAAACTGACATCACAGAGAAACTTTCAGTTGTATCATCAACTTGTATGGGGTTTGAGATAAATACATGTAAAACCTCACAATATCTTTCTCCAAAAAAAAAAAAAAAGAAAAAAAAAAGCCTACCGACCTACCCTATTTATTGGCCTGAATACTAGCAATTCTACTGCATACTAATTATTATTTAATAAAGATAGAATACACTGACTGTAATCAGTATGTGTCTACACATCGGGAGAAAAAAAACATCAAACCCATGATTTACCTTGTTTTTGTAAAAAAAACAAAAATAAAGGGGAGCATATGACCCACTTAGCATTCAATAACTCCAATGTGCCTACTCATAATTTGAGACACAGCTATGCCACTGTATTATGATATAGAGGATCTTACATGAGTGCTCATTCATTATTGAACGAGTTGGCAAAATGATATAATGCGAGGCTCTTGCCGAGCATTATATCATTTTTGCTAAGGCCTAAAAAAAAAAACATGTGTGTTTCTGGTTTCACCCTGTCAAAAAGTTAGGGTAGGTAGGTAGGAAAAAGTGTGTTTTTTTATTTGTTTTTTATATATATTGTTTGCATATATTATGCCATTTTTGTACTAAGGCAACTTTTTGATAACCTTTGCAATCCAGATTAGATGCTTAACAACTCTGCCTAATAAAATTATCATTTGAATAAACAAAACAAAAAAAATGTTTTTTTTATTTTTTTTTTTTTAAATTTTTCCACTAAAAATATTTAGGATCGGCGGTGATAAAGTAGGGTCGGTCGGGAAACCGGAAACACACATGTTTTTTATAAGGCCTTACGAGTTTAATAAATTCAATAATGAATCAGAACGAATGTAAGATTCTATTTATCACATAACTTATAACATCACATTACGTCAGAAAACGTACATTAACGTGACGTCCATGACGTCATTAACGTTATGTTATACCACTAGTGGAATATCGAAAATATTGAATGGTGTTATTACACTCCCACACCCCATGTTATGTGATAACTTGTATTATAATATCTAGTCTTCATTTATTTGACATCTTGGCAGGGGTGTCATTAAGAGGCGGGAGGCGGAGATTTCCCCCTGCTACTTTGACTGGTGTACCCAGCTACTAAGAATACTTTTATTAGTATTTTATACAAGTATCAGTAAACATACCCGGCTATTCTGCTCCGTGTGCCGCTAACTTATAAAGTTAATGACACCCCTGCTTGGGTGCTTTTTTTACATACAGACGTTATAGATCCACCCCGTGATGTCATTGCATTTGAACAAAAACCGTGTGGACTATTTCAGACCGTGTGTAAACGTTTCTTGTATGACATCATGCAACATGATCAATGCAAGTTTTGCCGTTCAAACAATGCATCATGATGCATAGTACCTAGAATTAAAGGTGAACTACATGTATAGTGTGTCTTTTAGGCATATATTCTGAAATAAAGATATATACAGTAATATACAATCCAGAGATATGAAAACGCAACACGGGAATTTCCACTATATATAAATTGTGTATACTGCACATTTAATTGCACATAATATTCCAAAGAAATCCCAAGATGTTTTGTAAAACAAAAGTTGCAGTTAATTAGAGAAAGGACACAACTGTGATGTTGTAGACGTTTTAATCACACTACACCTTGTAACAAGAACTTCACAAATGTTGAAGTTGCTCTTTGAAAAACTGAGCCAGTTCAGTACTGTATTTAACGTAAATAGTTTGCAAAATTGTGCATCCTAAGTTTGCTCACATGCTTGAGCCAAACGCGTACTCTGTCAATAATGAAACTTTGAAGGAATGCTATTTGCTGTATTATTTGTTGTTTTAGTATTTTATTCCAAAAGGAAAGGTCTTAGGTAGCCATGTACCTTTCGATTAAAAGCAGCATATTGTACATACAATATATAGCGGAAATACCTGTGTTGCGTTTTCATATCTCTTGAGTGTACAATCTTATTACACTTATTGGTTGCCCGTTTTCTCACAGTAGCCAATTATACCTCATAGCGCACACGCTCCGAGTTTCACCCTTTTTGAAGACAGGTAAGTGTCACGAGACCAGTGACGTCATTGGTACTAAGCGATTAGCGGTTCTGCATAGTCTTATAGCATTGTCTATGTATGATTGAGGTTTATGGTACGTGTTAAAAATGCCGTTTGCTGTTGCTGGGTGCAAAAGTGTGCATACAAAAGGACAATATAATAACATCAGTTTCTTTCATTTTCCAAATTAGATTAATGATAGATTAAGATTTGAAGTGTGGGTCACATACAGATCGCTGCAGACGTAATTCGTCCGTCTCGCCAAAAAAAAGTGGGGACCTCCAAAAGACGCGCGAGTTTAAAGTATACATTTGGATTTGGGTTCGTGGGAAGTCCATCCTCTGGTTTCATTTTCGATGAATTTGGAGAACAGACGGCCATGCCGATTAAAAATAAAAGGCGGTACAACAATATTTGATTATAAAATGAGCATGATGAGAAGACTGCCTAACCCCGCCGTCTCCGGGCAAGTCTCTGAATCTGTGTTGTATTTATCCATGTTTCATGATCGGTATGTATTTGTAAACAACTCGGACGGTAATGTGCGCGAGATATATGTTGTATATATAACTTTATTTGCGCTGAACATTTCTTCGAAAGCAGATCATCCCTTTCAAAGAAGTCATTATGTCAACATTAGCATGAAATATAGTTTTTAAATGAGTTGATTTTATTCAACAGATATTTACCTATCACTGTTTCACTAACGAACATGGCTAAACGAAAATTATAGATAATTTGAAAAGATTTTTGGTCATGGATGTCGAGCTTAAATTGTCTCACAATGTCCTTGATGTCGGTACTACGGGCGCTAGATGTCAATATACTGTGCGCTGGATGTCTTTTATGGGCTGTATAGTTAACTGAGTTAAATTTACACTGAGTGACTGTTTCCTGTGAATGCTACTCTTCCTGTTGGACTTAAAACCTTTTATTTAGAAATTCTGTTCATGCCCACGATTTGAAAGTGTCGGGACGCATATACAGTATTGAACCCTCAGCCATACTTTCTTCCTTGCCCGTCTGTGCAATGTACGCGAGTCCTCTCTTACCGTAGATACATTAGGAGGTTATTTGTAAGAACTTTTCACAATATGTCTCTTGAAAGTGTAAACTTGTTATGGGTAAAGGAACAGAAACATTGTCAAGCGTAGTCTATACAAGTAATGCACTAGAGTTGAATTAGCCCAGGTGTGTCGACTAAAGCCATGCCCTAACCCTAAGGTCAAGTTCACTGGTTAAATACTATAAACGTAGGTATAAAAGTCAAACTGGAAACTTAGCCCTCACAAAACAAAAAGCATGCATACAAAGCAAATATCCTTGTCAAGGAAGAAACAAAGTATGCAACACCATAGAACACATAGATATTTGACAACAGGGCTACCATCTTGCAACAGCTGGGGGTTATAGGGTGCACCAAACTGTACCATATTGTCATCCCTATAAAATAGGACAGTGTAAATAAAGAAATAACCGCCAGGCTATATCCTCTAACAAACTACATAGCATTAATCATGTTAATAGGCAATATAAAACAAATATGCTCCCTTATAAATTAATATAAAAACAAAAGCCTAGAAAGCCACAAAGTATGTAGTCAATGACTTAGCAGAAGACAGAGTAGCAAGAGAACATATCATTTAGGGTAACGAGACAAGATTGAAGACAAGCATCCAACCTCATCGTCATCACCGAGTCAACAATCTGGCCAGTCATCACACAGTTAAAGAGGAATGCATGATTTGTAAATGGGTCAACTGCTTAACATGCAGTGCATTGCAAAATGATAATGTCATAACCTGTTTTGATAAAAAATTTAAAGAGTTGACTAAAGATAGTATAAAAGTGATCATGACCTAGAATTATAATCCTACTTTACTACTATTATTGTAAATCAAATCATATAAGGCAAACAAAAAAAATACCTGTGTTTCCGGTGGCCCGACCGACCCTTTTTTTAAGGGGCCGACCCTAAAACTTTTTATGAAAAAAAAAAAAAAAAAAAAAAAAAAAAAAAAAAATTTCTTCTGAACAATGATTTATCACAATATATCAAGGTAAACTGACATCACAGAGCAACTTTCAGTTGTATCATCAACTTGTATGGTATTTATGAGATAAATACATGTAGAATCTCACAATATCTTGCTCCAAAAAAAAAATATAAAAAAAAATTACTACCTACCGACCATAATTTTTTAGAGCATGCAATAGGAAACACACCTATTTTTTTTTTTGGCCTTACAAGCATATATTCCCGCTATCATATGTTTTTGACATTCTCGTGTTTTCGACGGCCTATTATTTCGGACTGAGCATGATTTCAGAGTTCATCATTTCTTAACAAACACAATGAAATATCATCACTAATCTATTTTTTCGAGAAAAAATATACAATACGGTAGCTAGTTTCAATAATAAATAAATACAAACATCGCATTTATAATGATATTTAATAATTAAAAACATCAACAACGGATTTGTTGATTCAGGCCAACGTTCATCTTTAAACAAATGTATCTTTTTTTTATATAGATTAAACGTTTTCTGTGAAATGTATAACAAATGACCATTCTTCATTAAGTTCACAAATAAGTTCATAAATAAGTCAAGCGCATAAAAAAATTATGCATGTTGGAGGACAGCGCATATCGTAGACATGTATTTTTTGCATTATATGATATCCTGATTATAAAAGGACATATACAAATGGAAGTAAATTTATATATGTATTAAACATTTAAATCATCCATCAAAAGTGTTTTGTTCAGGGATTCTGGTCTTTCTATATTTATTATTTCTTCTCAACTTTTAAATGTCGTAATAAACTTCTTCTAGAACTCTGCTCCTTTCTAGATAGTGCATAAAATACATGTCTACAAACGGCGAGACGATTTTTGATATGCACCATCTGCCGACATGCATACGGGTTTTACTTTTTTATGTGTGGACATTTCCGCAGAGATTCTCTGCGCTAGACATAAACAGTCCATTTAAACTGAAGGGGGGGGGGGGGGGGGGGGGGGGGGGGGGGGGGGGGGGGGGGGGGGGGGGGGGGGGGGGGGGGGGTGTTCCGAGGGTCGGCCGGGTTACAGTAAACTCAGGTATAATTTTATTTAGCCTTATATGACCAGTAAAAAAATATAATTTCCAGTGATTTTATTTGTTTGAAATGATATTTATCGATATTCCATATAGTGAACTATGATGTCATAGTTCTAAAAATGGCGGCTCCCATATTCGTTTTAGAACAATCTTTAAATGGTCGTATCTTTTTGTTTATCATCCGATTTTGATAATTCTTTCACCTTTTCCAAGTTTTTCAGAACTCTCAATAACAGCTGTTTGGCTGTGTCGCTACATTCTCTTTAACATACAAATTCATAATTTTTCATTGCAGAGATGTTGATTTTTTTATCTTATTTCCA